>JAOTQR010097357.1:0-30115 GCA_025774065.1 Solanum ossicruentum | reverse complement strand
ATATAAAACATATCAAACTAAAAAAAAGTGTTTTGAAAATATTTTAGCAAGATCTTGCTCAAGTCAATTTGGTTTCATATCAACTCAACTTTAAATGGATGCATTGATAAGGGTAGAATAGAGTTACAGTTGGACATTAGAGTAGTAAAATAAATAGTACAAGCGACCAAGAGCTTATTTTGTTGTTGTTTCTTAAACAAACATAATAAATTTTTCTTGTTGACTCTAGCATTTAATATTTATATCAAATTAATAAAAATATAATACTTTCTCTGTTCATTTTTAGTCATCACTATTTCACTTATTAAGGTCAAACTATATGAATTTTGACCAATATTTTAAGATGTATTTCTTCATCTGATTAATATGAGAAACATTGGAACTTATTATAACATTTTTCAAATAGTTTTCAACCATTTGAATTTAGATTTTAAATATGAAATTTAGCTATTTCAATTTATCTTTGAGGTTTAGTCAAGTTGATCTTGAAAAGTGAAATAGTGACAGGTAAAACTGAATAGAGATATTATGTATTTGTAAATAAATTTTTATCACTTGATTATACTAGGTTAATATTTATTCAGTTAAAATTATTTAAGTATATTTGCTATCACAGACACTTCAAAGCTGAGGAGGTTAGACATGCTATTAATAGGACGAATAGAGGGAGGGCGATCGAACCCAATGCGATTCCAGTAGATTTTTGGAATAACATGGTCAAAGATGGCATATAGTGGTTGACTAGACTGTTCAATGCTATTATCAAGACTTCTAGGATGCCTGATGAATGGAGGAGGAGTATAATGGTTCTATTGTACAAAAACAAGGGTGATATTCAAAACTGTAACAATTATAGGGGCGTCAAGTTGTTAAGCCACACTATGAAGGTTTGGGAGAGAGTGGTGGAGGTGAGGTGAGAAAAGTAGTGTTGATCTCAGAGAATTAGTTTGGATTCATGCCAGGGCGGTTGATTGCTAAAACAATTCATCTTGTTCGGAGATTAATGAAGAAATATAGGGAAAGAAAGAAGAACCTTCATATGGTGTTCATTAATCTCGAGAAGACCTATGACAAAGTTTTGAAAGATGTCCTGTGTAGGTGTCTAGAGGTGAAAGGTGTCCCGATGTCATATATTAGGGTGAAAAAGGACATGTATGATGGAGCAATGATTCGGATAAGAACTGTGGGAAGAGATTTAGAGTATTTTCCTGTTGAGATGGGATTTTTTAAAGGATTTGTGTTGAGCCCTTTTCTTTTTGCCTTGGTGATGGATGAGCTGACGCGGTCTATCCAAGAGGAGCTTCCATGGTATATGCTATTTGTATATGACATAGTACTAATTGATGAGACTCGGACTACAAGTTAATGATATATTGGAGGCTTGAAGACACACGTTGGAATCCAAAGGGTCCAAATTGAGTAGGACCACAAAAGAATACGTGGAGTGCAAATTCAGTAGTGCAAGGGATGAAGCAAACATTGATGTGAGGCTTGCAACTCAACCTATTCCCAAGAGATAAAACTTTAACTACCTTGGGTCTATCATCCAGAGTAGTGAAAATATCAACGATGATATCATACATCATATTGGAGCAGCATAGGAAAAATAGAGGCTTGCCTCTAGATTATTGAGTAATAGGAAGACGTCATCTAAACTCAAAGTTATGTTTTATAGAATGGTGGTTAGGCTATCTTTGATGTATGGGGTGGAGCATTGGCCTACCAAAATGCACATCTTAAGAAGATGCAGGTTATAGATATTAGGATGTTGAGATGGATTTATGGTCATACCAAGAGTGACAAGATTCGGAATGAGATCATTCGGGAGAAGCTAGAGGTGGCCCCTATGGCTGATAAGATATGGGAAGCAAAACTGTGATGGTTTGAACATGTGCAAAGAAAGAGTATCGATGCTCCTCTTAGGAGGTGCGAGAGGTTGAATTTGGGAGTTATAGAGAAGATTAGAGGTATACCGAAGAAGTATTAGGGAGTGGTGATCAGATAGGATATAGTGAAACCTGATCTTAATGAGGACATGACCTTATTTATAAAGGAGTGGAAGTCGCGAATTAGAGTAGTAGGCTAATACATTAGTAGGGTTAGGTGGATGTATGGCCTTGGAGTAGACTAGGGTAGTAGGACTAGTCGTGATTTTATATCCTATGTTGTCATTAGATGTCATATATATGTTGATTTTACCTTATTTACACATTAATATATGCTTTTCATTATTAGTCATTCTTTCTTTTTTCTTTTCTTTTCCTTTCCCTTTATATATATCTAGTTTATTCTACTTATGGATTTTTGAGACGAAGGTTCCCAGAAAAACAACCTCTCTAGCTTGTGAGGTAGTGGTAAGGGCCTGCGTACATTCTAACCTCCTAGACCCCACTTGTGGAATTCCACTAGTATGTTATTGTTGTTGTTGTTTTATACAAATACAGGTATGACTAAGTACCTATCAACAAAGTTTAGCCATTGAACAATTGTAAAAAAGTAAATGTTAGAATAACCTAAACGTTGACAAGGTAGAACAATATAGTGAAGAAGGAAGCTAGTATGATAGGGCAATGATGTCGCTCAACTTGACTACTCAAAGAAAGAAAGGGCGATCGTCATCAGTGTAATAACCCTACTTTAAAGGTTGGGGTCGATCTACCTGCTGGGTATAGATACTTGACTAAATGAGTTGATATTGAGGGAATAGGCTAGGTTACTTGTATCTCATATCAAATATGATAAAGGGTGTTTCGCATGAATCTTAAGAAATCATATGCATACCATCGAGGACACACTTGGCCTAAGGAGTCTTAGCAAAACTCCTAATACCTTGGCCATTAAATCTATAATTGTGGACTTCAGCTAAAACTCCAAGAGGTTTCCAACCATTATATCCATTCAACAATTTAATACTTCTGGCTAAGAAAACATAAGAAATCTAAAGTAAAACCCCAAGTTTGCAACCTTGAAATTATATATTGAACATAGGAACGAATATAAATTCACTCAAATCAATTACAAATAAGTCAAGATATCAAAGACCCAATAAATATATCAAAGACCCATATCAACAACATACATCTAACATGGGGATTTTAGCCACACATACTAGAAATTAAAGAATTGACATCATACATAGCAACAACATTCATGGGTAACAAAATTTAATACAAATTAGTTGATTATCACCAGCCAATCTTCTCCAATTTTCTTCCCAAAAGCTTCAAAATCCTAACTCCCCTTCTTCTCTAAGTTGAAAGTTTTATGTAATACCACAATAGACTAATTATTTTGATATGGTATGAACAAATGATATACAATTTGCTTTTAAAATTACTTATATACTCTTTGCAAATATGTGAAAATTTATGCTATGAAATGTCATTCGGCAGTCAAGCCCAAACATCATCAAGAACTCTAGTGCTGCACCGAATATGCATGGAACTGCTTACCTATTCATCTTCATAAGGCTTTCTTTTCTGAAATATTAGGTGATGACTCTTTTTTCCACCGATACAATTTGGTAATGGGCCAAAATATCCATTATTTCGCTTTCCTGTTAGTATTTTGGAGCTTTAGGTTCTACAACTTTAGGCGATATCTCGTGCGATTATGCAGGTCGCCGAGTATGCTTTGCAATATCTAATCAGAACACCTTCTTGACTTGACCTAGAATCTTAGTTGCTGCAATAATAGATGATCTCCTTGAGTTTCCGATGGATGGCCGAGTATGTGGCAGCACCACTTTTTGCCCCCTTTCTGCACTTTCGCTCACGTTCCAAAGTTTCACCAAGTATTGTCCATTGTGAACTTTTAACTTGATATTACCCAAGTTATACCTCCTTTTTTAGGATAAAGCGGTCGTTGACAAGAAATAAAACCTAACCAAGGTTAGGGTCAAACCCAAGGGAATACGTAGACTTTGGAGAGTTCAATTAATGCATTTTGAGTAATTAACCAACTTACTTCCCCAATGAGCCCTTGAAATAATCAGTAGAAAAGTAAAGCTAACAAACACAAGAGTTAAATCAATATTAAGAGAAACTAGGGTATTGTGTTCCCCATAAGTCCCTAGCTTAGTATCAATGAATAACCTAATTCTTTTCTACTATGTAGCATGCAGGACGGTAAGTTAAGTTCACGAAATCCTTTGGTCCAGGAAAGAGGTGATTTCACTGCTTGACTTGGCCCATCTCTATAGTGTGCATTACTAACCATTACCTATTAGCCCTAGTACAATCTCCCCTTGGCCCGTTTTAGTTGATTAGATGAGAACACATCAATATAATCCTATTAATTAATCTCTTTTCCTATTCATTACTACCTTGGTCTAGCCACTAACACAAGGCGGGTTCTAATGTTGTCCACCATCACAAAGCATGAAAAATGAAAAGAGCTAATTAATACATGCATGCACATTTTCAATAATTATGATTTATCCAATTTTACCATGTTAGTTCTTCATAGTTCTACAGCCCTAATTGTGGATTTAGTACTCATGAATTTTGTAGATGCAAGGCTTATGAATTGGCATAAAATAATAGAGTACTTACACAATTGAATTAAGAACAAGTAATCAAAACTGCAAAGAGAATCATAAGATAAAAGATAAAATCAAAATACTATTGTTTCTCAAAACTCTTTAATTTTATCTCTAGTCAATCTCACTATTTTCTTGCTAACTATACAGCTCTCGTTGTACTATATGAATAACCTAAAAATCTATTTATAATATTTAAAATATAAGTCCTAAACAGAATAGGATAGTTGGGTCAGCAAGCCTCACCTATAGGTTTATGGGCCTTATTACATTCCACAGCCCGTAGTTGGATTCTCTTAGAATGCTCCCAAAAAATGGACTTGAGATCTCGAATACCCCTTCTATGACCCATAAAGTGGTTTATGGGCCATAGTGGGGTTTCATCTGATTAATCTTCAAAAAGTCCCTCATCTCTAATCCTCAGTGTACGAACCATATTCTACGACTTGTAAACCATTTCACGACCCATCTGTATGTTCGTAAAATAATTTCAGAAAATCATCCTTTCACTGGAATTGTGCATGAAACCTCTTTCACATCCTGTATGGTGGACTACGGCTCTTAAAAGATCTCGTACTGCATCATAATCAACAACTTCTATACTTTCTTCCTAAACTCAAGGCCAACCCTTGAATCTTGCACATAAAACATAAATACATATAAAACCAACTAACATCACATTGAGAACACACAAAATTCCAAATTTTAAGCATCAATAGTGTTGTATTATGACAACACAACAATACTTTTAACTTAAAATTATTTCTTGTCCTCAAACGATAGACTCAATCTATATAGGTAATATAGTAACACACAGACCTCAACCCAATGGCACACATCACATCAAACTTAAACTCAAATACCCACATCACTTTTCAAAACAAACTCAGATAGCCATCTAGCAAACCAATATAGACTAGTGCATGTGACAATAAAACTATGACAAGTGATGTACTATCAAGAATCCACAATCACTGAATAAGTCTAATGCTAACAATGCAAGTACCCCCATAGAAAGAAATCTCATAGCTTACTCTCAATGATGTTTTTACATATAACCTTGGAACTATGCAAAATAACTCACCCTGACAAAAGATATTCATGTTTCATGCCTAATACCATAGGCTTTACCCTATACTCATTACTAAGACCTTCAACTACCTTGATTAGGATCACTTTAGGACTTTATAGGCTTGTAACATAGGCTCAAAGGACTTTGGTATGGTATTTTGGGAACATAGTGACTAATGACCCTTCTTGACACTACATTTTCCCACAAGTTTTCACTACCAACACTCTTATTTTTCATTTCATTCACCCTTTCTCTCACTTCAACTTTTTGTGGGAGCTTTCTTTTCATTTTTCAGCTTTTTGCCTTGCTTTTACAATTTATTTTTCCTTTTAACTCATAACTAAGGCATCACTTATTTTTCATGCACTTAGTACATGATTTATCCCCTTTTCTCTATATTACTAACATTCCCCCTTATTTTTGTTTTTCACCCTTACACCAGCCACGTTTTTTCCAACCACTATATCCATGCCACACTCGAATAGTTCCGGCTAAGACAACAATCAGAGATCTAAAGTAATACCCCAAGTTTGCAACTTTGAAATTATATATTAAACATAGGAATGGATATAAATTCACTCAAATCAACTATAGATAAGTCAAGATATCAAAGACTCAATAAATACATCAAAGACCCATACCAGTAGCACGCCTCCAACATAGGGGTTTTGGCCACACATTTGAAGATTTGATATGATACATAGAAGCAACATTCATGGGTAACAAGATTCAGTACAAATTAGTTGGATAAAATTATCCAATCTTCTCCAATTTCCTTTCAAAAAATTTCATAACCCAAACTCAACTTGTACTCTAAGAGAAAAGTTCTATGTACTACTACTAGAGACTAATTGTTTTTATATGGCATAAATAAATTATCTAACATGTCCTTTCTAAAAATCATCTACATACTTCATGCAAAAATTACTTATATACTTCGTGCAAATGTGTGAAATGATCTAACATGTCCTCTCTAAAAATTACTTATATACTTGTGTTGTGAAATGTCATTCGGTGGTCAAGGTCGACCATCGTTGAAAACTTTGATGATGTGTCGATTGTGCACTTGACTACTTTTCTATTCATCTTTATAAGGATTCTCTTCTGCAATATTAGCTGATGACTCTTTGCTTTATCAATCCAACTCGGCGACGCACCAAAATAACCATTGTATCGCCTTCCTATTAGTGTTTTGGGTCTTTTGGTGCTGTAACTTTAGGTGAGCTCTCGTGCAATTCAGTGGATCACTGAGTATGCTTTATGACACTGAATCTAACCGCCATCTTGACTTGACATACAACCTTGATTGCTGCAACGATAGGAAATCTCCCTAACTATTTGGTGGATGGTCGAGTATGTTGGCGACACTACTTTTCTTTGCTTTTCTACACTTTGGCTCTCTTTTTGAGTTTTCACCAAGTATTATCCATTTGTGTACTTTTCACCCCATTTTCTATCATAGCACATGCATTTTATTATAATTTAGATTTAATAGCACATTGCACATAATATTTTCTTGCAATTTATCCCCAAAATGAGTCCGAAATATGGACTCATCAAGCAAAAAACATAATTCATTCCAAACCTTTTATATATTTAGCCAAGACTTTAAAAAACAATTGACAAATTTTATTTATTGGGATTAATGTTATTTTTTAAATTTTATCTTTAATTAGAGGATTTATAGTCACAAAAATGAGAAATTGTTTGAATTGACTTTTTTCATTCCAAACCAAAGAAATGCAAACTGAGCAGAAGCTTTTTATTCTACTCTTCAATAGAATGAATTCGGTAAGTGTAAAATAGTCCCTATGGTTGATCGAAGGTAATATGTCACTTGAACCCAAATCTATATGTTATTCAATCTATCCTTGTCTTGCCAGCTTATAACATAATGTTCGACCATGGCTGGCATAATCAAATTGGTTGATGAAAAGGAACCCTTAAGGACCAACCTACCTCCAAAAAGCAGAGACTAAAGAACTTCCAAGTGTCTGAGGACACATTTGACAAGTAGGTTGTTGCACTCTATGTTTGACCACTCCCACATGAAAGTTTTTGAGCAATCTAGTCAAGAAATAACAACGGGATAATGGAAAAATGACATTCCATCTTAAATGGAGCTCTATCTAAGCTCTAATACACACAACCGAATCTTGGAGACTTTCACCCTTACCATTTAAATTGAAACCATAGGTACCCAAGATTAATGATTTTGATTATCTTTAAACTTACACATATCCGAAGAACATGCTTCCAGAGTGAGACTTCAACACTCTCCGTAGGTTTTGCATTAATGTCACCTAAGCAACACCTCTTTTTTAAGGCTAAAGTGTTCATTGTCAAAATATAAAATCTAACCAAGGTTAGGGTTAAACCCAAGGGAATATGGTAGACTTCGAAGAATTCAATGTTGCAATCTAGGGTATTAACCAACTTATCTCCCCAAAAGGGAGGGGGCTCTGATAATAACTAATGAATGTATTACCAAACTAATACAAGTGTTTAACCTTATGGAGAGAAACTAGGGTATTGTGTTCCCCATCATTCCCTAACTTAGTATCATTGAATAAGCTAATTGTTTTCTAGTGTGTACCATGCAGAACGGTAAGTTAAGTTCACTTAACCCTTTGGCCCAGGCGAGAGGCAAATTTCACTACGTGATTTGGTTCATCCTCGCAGTGTGACATTACTAACCCTTATCTATTGTCCTAGTACAACCTCCCCTAGGCCTAGTTCAGTTAATTAAATGAGAAACATCGATCGAATCCTGTTAATTAATCTTTTTTCCTATTTATTACTACTTTCGTTTAGTAAGTATCACTAGGTGAGTTATAATATTGGCCACCAATAGAAACATGCAAAACGAAGAAAATTAATTAATACATGAAATATTTAATTTTACCGTGTTAGTTCTTCATGGTTCCCACAACCCTAGTTGCAGATTTAGCTACTCATAACTTGTGTAGATACAAGACTTATGAATTTGAATAACATAATAGAGCACTTACACAATTAAATTAAGCATAAGAAATTCCAAGCTTCAATGAGAATCACAAGATTGTAATTAAAAGATGAAATTAGAGTGTACAAGTGTTTCTCAAACTCTCCAATGTTTTTCTCAACTATTGCTTACTCTAAACTCGCTGACTCTCTCTTATCTCTAAACACTCTAAGAAAAATTACCTAAAATCCTATTTGTAATGTTTAAAATACAAGTTATAAACTAAATAGGATAACTGGGTCGGCATGCGTCACAAGATGCATTGTGGGTCGTATTGTGATTTACACCCATAGTCAGGCTTTCACACTTTGCTTCTTTAATTCTAGACTTAGCTTCTTCGACACCCGTACACAACCCGTAAATGTTTCTACGGCCTGTAGGGGGTTTCATCTGATGAAACTTTAGAATGTCCTCATTCTTTGATCTCTAGGGTATGACACTTGATCTACAACTCGTAAAGTGTTCCATGACTCGTCTGCATATTCATAGACGAAACTTCAAAAATCTAGCTTTTACTACAATTCCACATAGCACCTCCTTCACAGCCTGTAGAATACTCTACAGCCCGTGGAATACCCTACGACCCATAAAAGGTCTCGTATGTCCACAAAATAAGCAACTTCTGCATATTTCTCACAAAATCAATACCAACTCTGAAATACTGAAAAACAAACACAAAACATATCAAACTAGCTAACATCGCATTGAGATCATAAAAATTTCAAGTTTTAACTATCAAAACTATTGTATTTTGATAGAAGATCAACACCCTCAACTTGAAATTGTTGCTTGTGCTCAAGTGACATACTTACTCAATATAAGAAGTATAGTAAAATATGGACTTTGATCTAATGGCATACATCTCATCAAACTTAAGCACATATACCTATACCATTTTTCAAACATAATCAGATAGTGATCCAGCAAATCAATACAGACTAATGCATGCGACAATGCAACTATGACAAGCGAGGTACTATCAACAAGCCAAAATCAATAAATAAGTCTAATACTAATAATGTAATGCAAATGCCTTTATAGAAAAAAGTCTCAGATCTCACTGTCAATGATGTTTTCATGCTTAAACTTGGGACCATTCAAAAGCACTTATTCTCACAAAAGGTATTCATGTATCATGCCTAATGGCATATGCTAGTCCCTATAAATATGACTAATACTTTCGATTACTTAGAATGAAATGATACCAAAAAAAAGTGCCCGAAAATGGGCCTCAGAATGCATAGGATTTTAAAATCTATATGCCTCAAAATTTGTGGACGATATGAAAAATTCAATTTTGTATTCTTGTTCAGGGTATCAAAATTAGGGGAAAAGGGTCGAACCCTGATTTAAGAGAAAATGATTAGCAATTTCAATTTTCATAATTTTTCTTATCCGAAGTCGATCCGTGACATGCAGCTATCGCTAAAAGGTGTTAAATTGGCTTCCACAATAGGTCCACATCGGGGATCAGACTTAGATCTATGTATTTTGTTGTCAGTGATTTCTTTCTAGGTCCAAGGCTTTTGGGTCTTGGGCCTAATGGTCCCGAATGTGTTTTTACCTATACTTAGCCTTATTTCACACTCATATCTTCCTAAACATTCCCCAATACTCACCAAAATACTTAGCCATATTTTTACTCCAAAATTCAAGTCCCAAACCCTCATTCTAAGCTAAGGTTTTTCTTCAAGGTTCTTCTTCAAGCTTCAAGTCATCACCTCCAATCTTCACCAAGTTCATCTCTAAGCTAATGTATGTGGGTTCTTTCATGGATTCCTTTCACCCATGATACCAAAGCCTCCTTTAACTCAAATTGCATAATTTAAAGTTGATTTACAAATGGGAGTTGCTTATTATGATGTTCATTGAACACTATGTTAAAGTTATGTGAAATTATGACTGTTTTGCTATATCTTGAGCTATAAATCTTTGATATATTGTAAGATTTGAGGAGGGATTTGATGTATGTTCCTTGAGGATGTTGCAAGGTGTTGATTGATGATTTAACAATGGATTTACTTGCATGATTTCATCCTATATTTCATGGTTTTATACTAGCATTACGCACTCTAAGTGTTTGATAAAATGTCCGATTGTGGTTTCTTGATGAGTTGAAGGTCCGAAGCATGATATATGACATAATTGACTATACGATGATGAAATGAGCTTATGCACATGATATTCTCTATATAAAGTATTGCATTAGATTATACCCAATCCGGGGGGGCTAGAGCTCGGGTAACCAAGCATTACGCACTCTAAATGTTTGATAAAATGTCCGACTGTGGTTTCTTGATGAGTTGAAGGTCTGAAGCATGATATATGACATAATTGACTATACGATGATGAAATGATCTTATGTACATGATATGCTTTATATAAAGTATTGCATTAGACTATACCCAATCCGGGGGGACAAGAGCTCGGCTAACCAAGGTAGGGGTTTGTACTCATCAATCGAGGTAGGGATTTATACTCATCAACCATGTGAGGGGTTTATATTTCACCATCGTAGTGATAAGGTGAGATTATCATCCACCATGTGAGGGGTTTGAACCACACAATCGGGATGGTGGGGTGAAACCATCATCAACCAACCGAGGGGTTTGTACTTAGGAAATCTGGCTTGGTCTCTTCAACACATATGATATCCTATATGAGTATGAGCTACTTAAAAATGTTTTACTTACGTATTGATCATACACTCCATATTGTTATATTATGCCTATTACTTATTGTTACATGTTTTGCCTATGATGCCTAACTATTATTGCATTACATCCTACATACTTAGTAGATTCAAACGTACTAATGCATATTCTTGCCTACGTGATATCACCATGTAAGAATTTGTGCCCAACTTGATCCTCCTCCTCCACGTGTCTAGTTCGATACTACTCAAGTAAGTTGAAGAGTCCTCCACTTTGGGTACCTTAGTCTATGTTTCTCTTATCATGTATTGAGGCTTTCTTCCTTTTGTTCTATTTTGAATATCAGGGTGAGCGTGGTTTCTTTGTGTTGTCTCCTGCTCTTGTCTATGCATATAGGTATTTGTTGGACATGCTCTATATCTATTCTAAGAGCCTTGACTCTACTGTTCTTGATGTCTATGATATGAAAGTGTTTTTGCTTAGCTCGGTTATCCCCCTTTATTATCTCTTGATTATTGTTTTATTGCTTCTGCAATCGAGGATGTGTAATGACATTCTAAGAGGCTTGTTTGGTATCCCTACGGGTTCCCCTTGCACTGTGTCACATCTAGGCCCTAAGCTTGGGTCATGACAAACTTGTATCAGAGTACCAGGTTGATAGATCCTCGGAGTCCAGCATATCACATTGATTAGAGTCCTATTCATGGTTGTTATGAGCACTATCACTATGTGTAGGAGGCTCTGAGATGTTTAAGGAAATGTTTCTCTTCTTCATGTGCTAATTCATGCTATAGAGTTTTGGTATGTTTTTCCCACCTAACGATTGTTCTTTGCTATGCTAGATCATGCCAAACACTCGAGGGAGAACGTCCAAACTCCCAAGGAGCAACCTACCAATGGTTACTTCGAGATGCTCAAACTATGCATGCGCAAGTTGTGGCCAACCTAGTCAATTAAGGGGCCCAAGCCCCTAATGCTACAACCTTGGAAGCTAAGGTAAGTGACTTCATGAGGATGAATCTCTGGTGTTCTATGGGTCAAAGGTGGATGAAGATCCACAAAAGTTCATCGATGGGGTCTACAAGATCTTGAATATCATAGGTGTTGGGACGAATGAAAAGGTGGAGTTAGCGGCCTACCAACTCGGAGAGCTTTTCCCAAATATGGTATGATCAATAGAAGGGTGAGAAGAGGATTGGTAATGTGGTGCTTTAGGAGGAGTTCAAATCATCTTTCCTTAGTCGATTTTTCCCTCTTGAGCTTAGGGAAGCTAAGTTGGTGGAGTTTATGATCTTAAAACAAGGTGCTATGAATGGGAGGGATTATGACCTCAAGTTTAATAAACTTTCAAAGTATGCTCTTTATTTGGTGGTCGATCCTAGATCTAGGATGAATAAGTTCGTGATGGGGGTCTCCAATTTAGTAACTAAAGAATGCTAGTCCACCATGCAAATTAGTGACATGGACTTGTCTCTGTTGATGATCTATGCCAAGAAAATGAAGGATGAGAAATTGAGGAAGAGAAGGGGCATGAGGCCAAGAAGGCCCCATTTGAGGGTAAATTCCAAAAGGGTGATAGATGTTGTCAATGCCAAGGGCCTTCTCACGCTACTAATAGGGCGTTTGCCAATGAATTCCCTAAGCGTCAAGGTGTTGGTGGTGTGACTCTAATTGATGTGTGCCCTATACATGGAAGGAGCCATGGAGGCTTATGTTTGTGGGGTTCTAATACATTCTTTGAATGTGAGGAATTTGGTCACAAGAAGGCAGATTGTCCAAGAAACCATGACAAGGTCGGGGTACAAATTTGATTCCATTGGGTAGAGGTGGTCCTCAAGGTGGTTCCCCAAGGAACAATCGATGCTATTCTTTACATGCGAGGAAAGGGGTTGGTGAGGTTCCCAATGTTGTTATGGGTATGTTAAAAATCTTTGAATTTCATGTTTATGCTTTGTTGATTCGGGTGCGACTCTTTCCTTTGTTACTCCTTTTGTTGCTAAAAAGTTTCATGTTGATCACGAGTTGTTGCATGGGCAATATGAAGTATCTACTCATATTGGTTCTTTTATTGTTGCTAGGAAAGTTTATAGAAATTGTCCTATTTGCATTTTGCGTAAGTTGTTGCCTTGTGATCTTGTTGAATAAGACATGGTAGATTTTGATGTCATTGTAGGGATGGATTGGTTGCATTCCTACTATGCTTCAATTGATTGTAGGGTCAAGTTTCAATTTCCTGATGAACCTGTCCTTGTGTGGGAAAGTCAAGATGTGGTGGTCAAGGTAGATTCATTTCATGTATTAAAGCTCGTAAATTGATCTCTAAGGGGTGTCTTTACCATCTTGTGAGGGTTAGAGATGTAGAGTGCAAAGTCCCCTTCCATAGAGTTGGTTCCAGTTGTAAATGAGTTTCTTGATGTCTTTCCAAGTGACCTTTCCAGCATTACTCCCAAAAGGGAAATAGATTTTGGTATAGACCTCCTCCCCGATACTCAACCTATCTCCATTCCCCCTTACCATATGGCCCCGACATAGTTGAAGGAGTTAAAGGAACAATTGAAAGATTTGTTGGAAAAGGAATTTGTTAGACCTAGTCAGTCACCTTGGCGTGCCCCAGTGTTGTTTATGAAAAAGAAGGGTAGGTCACTTAGAATGTGCATTGACTACCGGTAACTCAATAGGGTCACCATCAAGAATAGGGATCCTCTTCCAAGGATTGATGATTTGTTTGACCAATTGCATAGGGCTAGCTATTTCTCTAAGATTGATCTTCGGTTTGAGTATCATCAAGTGAGGGTGAGGGAATGTGATATTACCAAGACGACTTTCCGAAGTAGATATGGGCAATATGAATTTGTTGTGATGTCGTTTGGGTTGACTAATGCTCTAGCCATCTTCATGGACCTACTGAATAGGGTCTTCAAACCTTACCTTTATTCTTTTGTTATGGTCTTCATTAATGATATGTTGATCTATTCACATAGTAGGGAGGAGCATATGGAGCATTTGAGGTTTGTGTTGCAAATATTGAAGGAGAAGAAATTGTATGCCAAATATGACAAGTGTGAATTTTTGTTGAAGGAGGTTACATTATTGGGTCATGTGATGTCGGGGGATGATATAAAAGTGGATCCTAAGAAACCAATGTAATTAAAAATTTGCCTAGACCATTGACTCCGTCAGATATTAGGAGCTTCTTAGGCCTAGCGGGTTATTATATAAGGTTTGTGAATGGGTCCTCCTCTATTGCTTCCCCTATGACAAAATTAACTCAAAAGAAGGTTAAGTTTGTATGGAACGATGAGTGTGAGAGGAGCTTCCAAACATTGAAAGAAAAGCTTGTGTCCGCTCCTATATTGTCACTACCAGATGGGCTTGAGGGATTTGTGGTGTATTGTAATGCTTCCCGGGTTGATTTGTGTTGTATGTTGATGCAAAATGGTAAGGTCATAGCTTATGCTTCTAGACAAATCAAGGTAGATAAAAGGAACTACCCTACGCAAGATCTAGAGTTAGCCATTGTTGTGTTTGCATTAAAGATTTGGCGTCACTACTTGTACGGGGTACATGTTGATGTGTTCACCGATCATAAGAGCTTCCAGTATGTCTTCACTTAAGAAGATCTCAACTTGAGGCAAAGCAGATGGTTGGAACTTCTAAATGACTATGATATGAGTGTGCACTATCATCCGGGAAAGGCAATTATTGTGGTGCATGCCTTGAGTAGGGTTTCTATGGGTAGCCTAGCCCTTATTGAAGGTTGTGATAAAGAGATGGCTAGGGAGGTGCATTAATTGGCTTGATTGGGGGTCTGGTTTGAAGAGATAGGTGATGATGGTGTTGTTGTTGATGGGTCTAAGTCTTCATTAGTTGATGAGGTAATAGAAAAACAAGATCTTGACTCCTCGTTGCTTAAATTGAAGGCCTTGGTGAAAGAGGGCAAAGAGAGATTTTTTCTTAAAGGGAACATGGTTCCCTTAGGTACCAAGGTAGGTTGTGTAAGTCTTGTGTTGATGGTTTGAGGGAGAAAATCCTCGATGAAGCCCACAATTCTTTTTTTTCTATCCACCCCTGTTCCACCAAAATGTATAGATAATTAAGTGATGTGTATTGGTGGGGAAGCATGAAGAGGGACATTGCCAAACATATTTACGGTTGCCATAGTAGTCAACAAGTTAAAGTCGAACATCAAAGGTCGGGTGGCCTAACTCAAGACATAGAGATTCCTACTAGGAAGTGAGAGGTGATTAATATGGATTTTGTGGTTGGGTTGCCCAAGACTCGAAAAGGTTTTGATTCTATTTGGGTGGTGGTTGATAGGATGATGAATCGGCTCGATTTCTACCAGTTAAGACCACATATGAGACTGAAGAGTATGCAAGGTTGTACATCCATGAGTTAGTAAGGTTGCATAGGGTTCCTTTTTCCATCATATCAGATCATGGTGCAAAATTCACTTCACACTTTGGGAGGTCTTTTCAAAGGGGTATTGGAACACAATTTCACCTTTGTACGACCTTTCACCCTCAAATGGATGGCCAAGCCGAAAGAACCATTCAAACATATGAGGATATGTTTAGGGCTTGTGTTTTGAAGCTTAAGGGTAGTTGGGATGACCGTCGTACTTTGATTGAGTTTGCCTACAATAATGGCTATCATTGTAGCATCAATATGGCTCCTTTTGAGGCTCTTTATAAGAGACGTTGTAGATCACTGGTTGGTTGGTTTGAGGTTATAGAGGTGGCTTTATTGGGACCGAATCTGGTTCCGGTGGCTCTTGAGAAGGTTAGGATGATTAGGGAGAGATTGAAGATAGCTGAAATTCATCAACAATACTATGCCGATGTGAGAAGAAGAGACCTTGAATTCAAAGTGGGTGATTGGGTTTATTTGAAAGTTTCTCCCATGAAAGGTATGGTCTGTTTTGGTAAGGGAAGTTGATTCCAAGATATGTTGGTCCTTATATGGTCTTGAAGAGGTTTGGCAAGGTAGCCTATGAATTGAAGTTTCCTAGCGAAATGAATTTAGTTTATTCGGTATTCCATGTCTCTATATTGAGATAATATGTTGGTGATCCTAATGCTATTGTGCCTCTTAATGTTGTGGGTGTTGTTAATGATAACTTGACTTATGTGCAGTCTCTGGTTCAAATTTTGGATGGACAAATAAGGAGATTGAGGAATAAGGAGGTGGCATCTGTTGTGGTCCTTTGGAGGAACCAACAATCTGAGAGTGCTACATGGGAGGCCAAGTCGAACATGTAAAAGCGGTATCATTATCTCTTCCACTCTACTCAAGCCTAAGGTACTAACTCTAAGTCCCCTATGTGATTTCAAGTCTTGTATTTTAGCCCCTATGTCATTCATATGCATTCATATTTAAGTTGGTGAGTTTATGATGATGTTACACTTATATTGAGATTTTGAAAATGGTGTTTAAATATTAAATTGCATTCTTCTTGGGGATGATTTGTTATGATTACTCTTGTTCTATACGTCTCCTTTACAATTGAGGATGAATGTTCCCAAAGGGGAGATATCGAAACTACCCCAAAATTTACCCTAAAATGTGCCTCAAAGTGTCTGAAATTTCAAATTCCATATATCTCAAAATCCGTGCGCGATATAAAAAATCTGAATTCATATTCTTGTTCAGGGGGTAAAAATTAAGGGAAAGAGGGTCTAACTCCGATTTTAGAGCAAACAATTAGCAATTTCAATTTTTTTAATTTTTCGTATCACGAATCAATCGGTGACGTATAACTTTCGCCGATATGTGTTAATTTGGCCTCTGCGATAGGTCTGTGTCATGGATAAGCTGCAGACCTGTGTATTTTCTTGCAAGTGATTTCTATCTCAGTCCAAGGCTTTTGGGTCTTGGGCCTAAGTTCCCAAATATGTTTTCACCTTAGTTAGCCTTATTGCACTCATATATCATCCTAAACATTCCTCAATACTCACTCAAACACTTGGCCATATTTTCACTCCCAAATTCAAGTCCCAAACCCTTATCCTAAGCTAAGGTTTTTCTTCAAGGTTCTCCTTTAAGCTTCAGGTCTCCATCTCCAATCTTCACCAAGTTCATCTCTAAGCTAAGGTATATGGGTTTCTTTAATCGCTTCCTTTCACCCATGATACCCAAGCCTCCTTTTACTCAAATTGCATGATTAAAAGTTTATTTACAAATGGGTCTTGCTTGTTATGAGTTTCACTGCACACTATGTTAAGCTATGTGAAATTATAACTGTTTTGATATGTTTTAAGTTATGAATCTTTTATCTATTCTAAGAATTGAGGAGGGGTGTTGATGTATGTTGCTTGAGGTTGTTGCAAGGTATTGATTGATTGTTTTACAATGAATTTTCTTTCATGATTTCACCCCTGTGTTTCATGGTTTTATACTAGCATTACACAACCTTTAAGTGTTAGATAAAATGTCCCGATGTGGTTCCTTGAGGAGTTGAAGGTCCAAAGCATGAGATATGATATGATTGACTATATGATGATGAAATGATCTTATGTATATGATATACTTTATATAAAGTGTTGCATTAGACCATACCCGATCTGAGGGGACAAGAGCCCGGGGTAACCGAGGTGGGGCATTGTAGTTATCAACCGAAGTGAGGGGTTTGTACTTCGAAACTAGGGTGATAGGGTGATATTATCATCAACCATGTGAGGAATTTGTAGTTCACCACCATGGTGATAGTGTGAGATCATCATCAACCAACCAAGGGGTTTATACTTTGGAAATCTAGCTTGGTCTCTTCTACACATATGATATCTTATGTGAGCATCAACTACTCAAGCATGTTTTACTTGAGCATTGGTCATACATGCCATATTGTTATATTATGCCTATTGCCTATTGTTATGCAGTTTGATTCTGATAGCGATCTCTTGTTGTATTGCATCCTACATACTTAGTACATTGAAATGTACTAATATATACTCCTTCCTACATGATATCACTATGTAGGAACCGGAGCCCAAGTTGATCATCCTCGTCCTCCATGTTGCTAGTTCAGTGCTACTCAAACTAGTTGGCGAGTCCACCATTTTGGGGACGTTTATCTATGTTGCACTTGTCGTGTATTGAGACACTCTACTTTATATTCTATTTTGACTATGACGGTGAGCCCGATTGGTTTGTCTTGGGCCCCACTCTTATCTAAGTAGTAGAGGTATTTGTTGGACATGTTATGTATCTATGATATATGCTTTGACTCTTGTCTATTGATTATGATATTATGCAAGCTTCTTCGCTAGTCCATTTTGCCCTCATTCTTACTCTTTATGTCTTGAATATGCTTCCACGACCAATGATGTGTAATGATAAGTTAGAAGGCTTGCTTTGGGTTCCTTCGAGTTCTCCATTACCCTTGTTATGTATAGGCCCTAGGCTTAGGCCGTGACATCATGAATTTGAAACAAGGTTCTATGAGTGTGAGGGAGTATTCCCTCAAGTTTAACCAACTCTCAAAATATGTTCCCCAATTGCTAGCCTGTCCAAGGTCTAGGATGAATAATATTGCAATAGGTGTATCCGACTTGGTGAGTGAGGAGTGTCGTTCCGCTATGTCGATTAGAGAGACATGAATTTATCCTGCTTGATGACTTATGCTAAAAAATGGAGGAAAAGGTAAGGAAGAGGATGGGTAAGAGGCCAACAGAGCCCGTTATGAAGGAAAGTTCCACAGTCTATGAGATAGAGGTGATGTTATGTGTCCAACATGTGGTAAGATTCATAGAGGCCCATAATTAAAGGACATCAATGCTTATTTCTGTTGTGGTGAAGAGGGGAATAAGAGGAAAGATTGTCCTCGTACTCAAGGCAAGGGTGAAGTTGTTCTTCCTCATGGTGGTGCCCTAAGGCACAATAGGTTCTATGCTCTTCAAAGAAAGCAAGGAGGGGATGAGGCGCCCGATGATGCTATTGATAAGCTAGAGGTTTTCCTTCATTTTATTGTGCATGATTTGATGGTTGTGGGAGTCTCTATTTCCTTCATTTTTTCTTTTGTTGCTAGTAAGATTTGGTTATGTGAGTCTATTGATGCTAGAAAGGCTTATAAAGGTTTCTCCATGTTCTTGTTTCATAAAGTCTTGTCTTGTGATCTTGGTTGAATTTGGTTTGATGGATTGGAGGTCTTGAGGTGGTTTAGCTATATGCATATCATGCTTCCAACGAGTGTAGGACTCGTAAGGTTGTAATATGATGGCTAAGGATAGACAATATATTTGGTCAACTATAATGGGCTAGACACTTCTCTAAGATTGATTTATGGTTCGGGTTTTGTTCCCAAGTGAAGATAAGGGTAGATGATGTCCCTAGTGTCCTTTTTAGCTTGGAGTGAGCATTTGAGTATTAGTGGAGTTTTTGGTTGTCTTATGTACAGACTATTTTTATAGGTTTTATGAATAGGGTCTTAAAACCATACCTTGATGTGTTTGAGGTGGCCTCCAGTGGTGGAGCATTGATTTATTTAGAGCTTGTGAATCTTTTTGGGGGTAGTGTTGCAAGTCTTGGGAGATGAGAGGTTATTTGCTAAATATGATAGGCGTGATTTCAGGATAACAAGAAGGTGGTTAGAACTCCTTAAGGATTATGATATGAGTGTGCATTATATCTTTTCACTAGTAAGGATAATGTTATGGTTAGTGCTCTAAGTGGCATAGCTCATGTTGATGGTGGGGGCGTAGAGGTGGCTAAGGAGGTCCATCGGTTGGCTAGATTAGGGGTTCGGTTGGAAGAGGTTGATAATGGTGGTGGTGGTGTTTTCGATGCTTCAAAATCTTCTTTAGTTGAGGAGGTCTAATTTAGGCAAGGCCTTGATTCTGCCTTATTAGAGTTGGAAGTTTTGGGTAAAAGGATGGTAGAGTGGAGGTTGTATCCCAAGGAGAAGATGGTGATTTATGGTACCAAGTGGACGTCGTGTGTTTAAGGTTGGCATTTGCGTCAATTTTGTAGGTCCTTGTAGGTTTTGGTGGAGAATTGGTAAGGTTGCATAAGGTTTCGAATTACCTAGGGATACGGATATGAGTCATCCGATTCTTTATGCTTCTAGGTCGCGGAGGATGTATAGGTGACTTTAGTGCTACAGAACTCTTTGAGGTTTTGGGTATTTTTGAGCATGAGTTGTCTTAGGAGAGGGTCCCAGTGGAGGCATTGGATGAAAGGGTGGAAAAGTTTATTAGTAAGGATACGGTGTTCGTCAAGGCCCTTTGGATGATTCGTTCAATTAAAAGTGTCTCTCGAGGAGCCTGAGCGGGCATGGAGAAGTGATATGCGTACCTCTTTCATTATATTCAAGCTTACAATAACACGTCAAGTCCTTTTTTTATTATTCCAAGTCTTATGTTTCAGCCCCTATGTCGTTGCATGCATTCATGTTTATGTTGACAAGTTCATGATGATTTTAACATTCATGTTGAGATTTTTGAAAATGGTGTTTAACTGTATTATTGCGTTCTTGTTAGTGTTGATCTCTTCATGACTACTCTTCTCATATGCATCTCTTTGACATTCGAGGACGAATGTTCCAAAGGGGGAGATATTGAAACGAACACTAAAAAAAGTGCCCAAAAATGTGCCTCGGAAGTTCCCAAAATCGTAATTTCCATATATCTTAAAATTCATGTGTGATGTCAAAAATTAGACTTCATATTCTTTTTCAGGGGGCGAATTGTAGTGGTAAATATGTCTAAACCCGATTTTATAGTAAATGAATTACAATTTAAATTTTCCAAGTGAGCAATTTCCAGTGAAGATTCGCGCCCTAGGCGCGGCGTGGTAGGGGCACACTTGTATGTATTTTTTGTGCCTGGTTTTATTAGTTCAGTCCAAGGCTTTTAAGTCTTGGGCCTAATTCTTTACATATATGAAAATACCTATATTAAGTCATATTTCACCTTCATATCATACAAGACTTTCCTCAAAACCCTCTCTAACAGCTAGACAAATATTTTACCCAATTCAAGTGTCCCAAACTCACTTCCTGATATTGACAAAACTCATTCAAGCTTCAAGCTATTATTCAAATCTATTTCAAGCTTATTTATGTCATTTAATACCATCATTATTCCCCCACATCAAGCCAAGCTCGAAGGAATTTCTGTTGGCTAAGTTTTGCATAAGTACCGGTAGGTGGGTCAATTTTAAAGGGACATATCTCTGAGGACACAAAGAACTGGGTATGCCACAACCTATTAAATTAAAGCTCTTTGAATTATCTTTCTAAATCACTTGGTTTCACCTTATTTAGAGTTTCTATAAAGAAGTTATGTCCGTTATTGTTGAACTCGTATATGCGGGGGTATAGACGGGTTTTTGCAAAATTCCTTTTCATTAATTTCATTCTGTAAATCTAGTCATTTCTATTGGTATTTTGGGGATTCCTATGCTATGTTAACATTTACTAAAGACCTACACCCTATTCCGAAAGATCAATCCACTCCTCCTAAATGGAATATACTCTCGTATTCTCCCAAGAGCCTCCATCAAAATCCAAATACAAATTCAAGGAAACTCGAGAACTAGTTGTCGATTTCAAGACCCCATTCCAACCTTCAAGCCTTTCTCAACTCAATTTCAAGAAACTAAAGATCTAAGGTATGTGAGATTCATTTATGGGTACCTTTCACCCATGAAGCCCAATCTTCCATTTCTAATGAAAATCACATGTTTCCAAGTTGTGTTACATATGGGTATTATTCATCAGAGATTATGATCATATACTATATTGGGATTTTATTAAAGTTTTGTTGAAAATACATGATTACTCATTTTTATGTTTATATTATGACATGATTTACCTATTATGATTATGCATGTTTTAAGCTGTAGAACTGTGATCTCTCTTGAGTTTTGATGAGGGGTTTCAATGTATTTTGCAAGATGCTATTACCAAGTATAGGTGGAATATTTTTCTTCAAGATTTCTTGCATAATTTCACTCTTTAATTGCATGGTTTTACACTAGCATTATACACCCACCAAGTGTTTGATAAAATGTTCGTATTATGTATCTTAAGTTGTTGAAGGTCTAGAGCATGGTATATAAGTTTAATGACTTTATGTTGATGAAAGTATGGTATTCATGTATTTATTTCATGGTAAGTATCTATAATGATGGAAGTTAGCTGAATTGAGGGGTTGGTAGCTCATTAATTGAATTGACAGGTTGGTACCTCATTAACCGAATTGAGGGGTTGGTACTTCAATCACCTAGATGGGGGTGGTACATTCTATAACCAAGTTGAGGGGTTAGTACCTTAAGCACCTAGGATGGAAGGTGATAAACCCATTATCGAAATGATGGACTCTTTTTAAGCATGTAATATGTTCTAGATAAGCATGTTTTACTTCAAGTATCATTCATACATGTCATATTTTTAGTATGCTATCACTGCTTATGATTATGCATTTTGCTTATGATGTTTATCTCTTGTTGCATTGTGTCCTACATACTTAGTATATTCAAACGTACTAATGCATACTCTATGGCTACATAATGATACCATGTAGGAACCAGAGCTCCATTTGGTCATCACCCTCCCTCCATGTGGCTAGTACTAATTCTCTAAAACTAGTTGGTGAGTCCTCTATTCCGGGGACAATGTCTATGTTCTTATACTATATATTAAGACTCTTTTTCTTTATGGTATGCTTTGACAATGAGGGTGAGCCCGGTTGCTTATCTTAGCCCTCGCTTCTATGTTTAGAGGTGTTGTTGGACAAGATTTGTATTGAAACTATGAGCTTTGACTCTCTTCACTCTATGATGTTTTATTCTATGAAAGATGTCCCTTAGCCCCTGTTATCCCTACTTACAATCTTTTATTAATTTTTTATTGCTGTCATGACAAAAGATATGTAATGATATGTTAAGAGGCTTGCTTTGGGTCTCTTCGAGTTTCCCATATGTCGTGTCATGTCTAGGCGCTAGGCTTGGGTTGTGACAAGTCACTTAGGTTTCTACAACGAACAAGTACATGTCAAGCTCAAACATTAGGATCAAGTGATATTCATTTGGTTGGTTATATAGGCTAAGTGGACTGTTATGAAAAATAGCCAAAGATCGTTTCCTAATTAACTAACTCAGTCTAAATCAGAGTAGTATGGCAAGTTCTTAATTGAAACACAATATATAAATTTAGCAATTTAAGCTCACACTCATATGGCACTTATTACATTATCAACAAGAGACTCTCAAATCATGTTTTTTTTTTATCTCAATTCTATCCTAACTTATTAGAAAAAGCACTGTCAACACAGTTAAACATGCATGGTTGCTATCCAAGCTAACTAATCAAAAATTTTGTAGGCATCAGTTTTCATAAAAATAATAAAAAAACACATATGTCATAGATATTTATACTATATACTACAAATACTACCTAAACATCCTAAATATACTGGTTCAATAGAAAATAAAGATACATGGGGAAAACCCAAGGCAACAAAACCCCTAGTATTGAAAAATTAGGGTAGTTATAGGCCAAATTTACTCAGACATCATTGAGGCCCATAACTGCCCACACCCCCATCGAAAAACAGGTGCATTGTCCTGAATGCACAGAATCAAAACAAAATAAAGCACTCGGTCAGAAAAAGACATACATAGGTGTCTAAGCGCTATTGTGTGGCTGAGTCTAACCACCCTATACCTATATGGTGGCCTCCTCAGTAGTAGCACAATGACCGGAGGGGCCAGCACCCCTCACTTGCTCGAGCTCACAAGCCTATCAAAGCTCCTCCTCATGTCTCGACTGCCTTAACACAAGGTTGAGCTCCTCATACTCTGTTAGCCCGCATGTAATCATAAGACATATGGATCAACATCTGAGTAGGGCCTCTTCCCGTGGGATGATTGTGTTTGCTCCTCAGGAGCAAATAGATCTACCACCGGCACCGAGAGTGTGGTCTTTAGTAGTGTCACCGGTGCTACCAATGTTGTTATTATGTCAGCGCAAAGTCATTAGATCTCCATATATATAGTCATCAAATTTGTTGGACAGTTCATATTTAAGCTCTGAAGGACCCTCAGCTCAAATGCATCAATACGACCATCCCCGACAAAAAGACAGTCCTGAATAACAACGACTGTGTATGCTGCATCCGGCACTCTGACTCTGTGATGTCCCAGTTGACCCAAGGCCTAATCTGCTAAACTAACTAAGTTAACTGGGACTCAACATGTGATAATCTCTGCCATGGACTAGATAGATACTGCGGACATGTAAACCATGCCAATGGCTGTTGTTTGTGATGAATTGGCCTGTGGTGTAGGAGCAATAGTAGTGGGCCCCTTCTACTTATCTTCCTTGGTCTGCGGGGGCCTTCCCTCTATGGAAACAACAGTAGTGGTGATGGGTGGAACTTCAAGCAGTGGTAGCGCAAACATCTATGGCATGGGAGCTGGCCGGTGCAATGCTCGCCAGAGTGCTATCAAGTTCTCCTCAGCCTTAATCAGGTATGCATCCAACGTACACTGGAGCTCGATCAGCGAATCCATCTAGTGTAGATTCTCCACCCCTGACTCTAGACATATTCTATAGATCAAGCATGGAAAGTAGATGGAGGTAAACCTCTTCAAGGCTGCCTTGTAGATTTGCTCGACAATGAGGCAGACCCAATCTATCTGATAGCCAGCTGAGATGTTGGCAACTACCACTGCTTTAGCATCAAAGTATTATCTGCAAGCATTAGCCAGATACGTGATCTGACAATCGTCCACTAAAATTTGGCAGGAAACTGATGAAGCCTTCACAAAAGGCTCTGCGTGAGTGGCAACCTATGCAGGCTCCAGACCCTGCTCAGTAATCAAATCGGCCACCCATCTCATCAAGCCAGCTCTGCTACGATCTGCATCTCTTATCAGGCTCAAGACGCTAGTCTGACCCACTCTATGGTCAAACTTTGTTATGGATCCAGGGGCTGAGTTTATGATGGATGGTGGTCTCTGAGATAGCCACTGGCCAGCCCCTCACTCTAATCTGTGTCAATCTAGGCTGAGCGAGGGGCTTCTTTCCCTTAGGAAGAATGCTCTGAATGATGGATGCAGATGATGCGTAAAACTCCATCACCATGGTCGGGGAGTACCTCCCTAGCGATTTGGTCAGCCAGTAGAGCACATATTATTTGATAGTGTCGTAGAGACTAGGAACACTGTCTAATCCGACTGAGATAACACGGGGCTCCTCATAAATGTAGCGGATGGGCTTGCCTTGCCCTGTAGTCTACATATCGTCTATGTATATGTCCCTCATGCCCATGACACACCATCGACTATTACATTTGGGGTTAAAGGTGATGCTCGTGGTATTGTAAAGGACTTTGTCTCTGACTCATCGTTAGGCCCGACTCTAAGCTGGACTCCTCTCTAGTCGGATTCATCTAAATATAACTGCCCTTATCGTGGTCTCCCTCATCAAACTTGGGAGTATGAACGAAAAGAGCCTGGGTTTGCCCAAGTCTGGTGGCATCTCGAGTCAATGGTCTGTCAGCATCCGAGTAAGGTTGGACGTTAAGCTCCTCTAGTGATCCACTCAGTGTGGGGGGTCTACTCCTCCCCCGAGAGCTCATATTTGATCCTAGTTTGCATGGATTTGATTTACTCATATCTCTTTTTCAGGGCCATATTACATGAAACATATACATTTACATACCTTGGTAAGCCCTACAACTCAAAAAATGAAATGCAAGAACATATCAGACTTAGTTGCAGAAGGGCCTACAAATGCACCTCTATGGGGCGTAAAAGAAACTATAAGTCGTAGAAGGATCTTATAAAATAGTGTTCACAAATTTTTGTTTATTATAATGACATCTACGAGAGTCATAGGCTGATTCATAGATGATTCCAATGTCTGAATTCATTACAGACAAGGATCTACGAGACCTCTGTATGAGCCATAGAATGTTCTATGACTCATAGAAGGTCTTGTCTGATGGGTACTCAGAAAAATCACGTTTTTGGAATGTTATACGAGGGGTAATTATGACTCATGAAATGTTCCACGGGTCGTAAAATCTACTTGTAGACCATAAAACTCAGTCACCTGAGTTTCTAACTCTATCAACACGGACACCATATGACATTTTAAACCTATTCTACCAGCATTGAAGTAATATGTACATACCCCCACATGATTGATAACACAATAACCAATATCCCAGTATGATAATTAGCACAAATACCCCATTGAAAATTATTAAACATGGTTTCCTAACCCTTCTGACCCCGTATGAGTGAACTAACATCAAAAACCCGAACCCATGCCATCACTCACCGAGTTTCATACACAATCACTTTATTTCAAATGCTGAATGATTACCCAAGTGTCAAACACATCATTCAAACATACAAGGCAACTACACCAAATTCTGGTCCTAAACATATAATCCAGAATGGCAACCACAATTTAACTATCAAACATAATAATTTTGATTCATGGATCTGTGTCTAAATTAACTGTACCAGAAACAATAAATTTCAACCTAACCATACAATAATTAATAAATCAATGGTCCTCAAATGACCGAAAACTTACCAAATTGAGTGATTAGATTGTAGAAATTGAAGGAGGTGATGAGATATTAGAAATCCTAGGCCGCTGGAAATTTGGGGTGGGGTTTGGTCAGGTAGAAATTGTAATTAAGGCAAGAAATGGGTTATATTTATAATTTGAATAGGTTAGTCAAAACTAATGGGCTCGTACTCTACAAAACCCTGATTACGGGCCATGGACTGTTTCACGGCCCGTAAATCATGGTTTTGTAGAAAATCTAAACCCTAGCTTTGGGGACTAGCATTCATGGACCAGTCTACGAGTTGTATAGTTAAGTATGACTCATAGAGTTGGTCGCAGAAACCGCAACACTTTGTTAAAAACTCAAAAAACTTACCTAGGGTCCATGAGCTTAATTTATGACCTGTAGTTTTTTCTATGGGCGGTAAAGTTGGTTTATATAATGGAGTGCACAATTATTTTCTCACATGAATTGTTTACGAGATAGTTTATTGGTTGTAGAGTGATGTACAACCTGTAAAAGCAGTTGTAGAGGCACTTCTTGATGCCTTTTCAGCCAAGGATAGCTGACCTAGCCATGTACCTGCACATTCTTCACAGAACACACTGTTACTCCATATACAACTTGCCAAATTTCTAAAATTACAACCAAAATGTGAAAAAGAAAACTACCTACCAGTCGAAAAACTAAAATAAAACTACAACTACAATTATTACATCGAAGACCCTTGGGTTACCTCTGAAGTAGCGCTTGATTTATAGTCGGGGCATGACTTAGACAACTTGATTACTCAAAATTTACCAAGTGCCCATACCTCATTCTTTAAATCATCAAACCTCTTCATACACTGACAGATAATAAAGATAACTTCTTTATTATTTAATCTAAACCTGAGTTGACCAGTTTCTATATCCACTAGTGCTCGACCATTGGCTAGGAATAGCCTTCCCAAGATGATTGGGACGTCAAAGTTGACTTTGTAATCTAGAATCACAAAGTCTGCGGGGAATATGAACTTCTCAACCTTAACAAACATATCATGTAATATCCCCAGAACCTTTTTAACTGTGTGGTCAACCACCAATAACTATATGCTCATTGGAGTAGGGATTCCCAATCATAGCTTCATTAAGACCGCAAGGGGCATTAGATTTTTGGAGGCACTGAGATCCCACAATGCCCTTGTGAACTTCACATCTCTAATGGTGCAGAGTATGGTAAAAGTGCTAGGATCTTCTCTTTTTTTATCCAATGGTCTTGTAGCAACTACTCTACAATGTTGAAACTCTTGGGAGAGCTCCTGACTCAAAGTGCACTTCTTTGTAACCTAGTCCTTCATGTACTTTGCATATCCTGGCACTTTCTTTAATTACTAAATAAGAGGGATGTTGATGGGGAGTTGTTTTAGCATGGAGAGAAAGTGCTTGAATTTTCCCTCCTCTTACTTCTTTTTAATTTTCTGAGGGAATGGAGGAGGAGGTCTAGGAATGGGTTTAACTTCGGTGGCGCATTTGCAACATCACTCACCCCATCCTTGCAACGATTATCTTTGGTATCCGCATCTTCGACCTCAACTGTCTCCTCTCGGACATCATCTTTATCTACCTACATGAGAGGATCAATGATGCTCTTGTCGTCATGAGTAGTAACCGTCATACACTGCCCTTCATTCTTAGGATTCTAAACTGTGTTTCTATGTAGTGTACCCCTCTAACACTGATTAAGCTGAGTTGAGGCTTGACTAAACTATTGCTCAAGTTGTTTGATAGAAACAAAATGAGACTCAATTTTTCTATTTATACTGGAGATCTCAGAATTCATCCCCCTCAGATTTAAAAATCCACCCCTACTAGAATTCCACATGAAACCTCCTTCACAGCCCATAGAATATTCTACGCCCTGTAAAGGGAGTCGTGGATCCTCAAAATCAACAACTTCTGCATATTTTCTAAAAATCAATACTAACCCTAAAATCCTACAAAAAAAACATAAAACACATCAAACCTACTAACATCGCATTTTGAACACTTAATTCCCAAGTTTTAAGCATCAAAAGTACTATATTTTGACAGCACATCATGCATAGAGAGCGATCTATAACCACTTGCTCTTCTTCTCCTCAATAGCCATAATATGAATAAACTAAGAGTCATCTTGAAGGACGTCCACTCATATATCATTTCTTTTCCACAGTACCAAAATCCCACCAGAAGAAACTTTGGGTTCTAACTAATAAGATGACAAGTTTTAAAAACTTACTGGTCCTTCTCACCATCGACCTTAATTAAAAAAAATGGAAAGAACAACTCTCTCTAATGAATTTTGTCTATTTTTACACCATGAAACCTCAATGATGATTCCAAACTCGAGTCATTCATGCAATAACAAAAATATTTTACCACCCATGTGGTAGTAAACCTGCCCATCATATGACAAGCAATCCAGCTTCATTTCTGTTATCTTCCAAAAACTAACAAACTTGTGATTAACAGAATGGATCCCAAGTTACTGCTCTACAATCTGAGTTCCTTAGTTCGCCCTTCCAGGCTTAGCTCTAGTGTTTATGGGCTCAGTAGCAGCTTTTTAGGTTGCACCAATAACTTGAGGTTGTTCTTAATGTTGGACTTCAGCAATGGTAGCCACCGCTTCTTCAGTTTGTGAATCGGCCTCTTTGTCTCTTACAGCCTGGATGGCTCGATTCGACTAAGCTGTGGTGTTTTGTCCATAATTGGATCGACAAATCAATAGGTGATTTGCCTTGCATGTCTTACTTTCCTTATTGAAAAAGTTTTCCCATTAGATAGCTACAATGAATAAATGGATTGTCTCTGTTGAACCTAGGTTACAAAATATCCTAACAAAATAAAGCCAGCCATTGCAAGTGCTTAAGAATGAGTTCACACTCTTCTGCTCAAGGCATTGATGTGCCATCGGGTTGACCTTTTCCTTATCGACATAGGTAGTAGAGGTGGATGCTAAGATGAAGAATTTTCAGGACCAATTAGGGGGTATAAGATATAGTTAGATCATAATATTTTTCTCATATTCCACTCCTGTCACAACCCGACTTTCAGGTCATATAGGTGCCTGTAAGATCCTACCTATAGGCAAGCCAACCCAAACCCTGTTGTACTTGTCCTAGCAGCTACCAATATAATGAATAACTAACAACAACAATAGATTCCAAAGATACCACCTACCCCAGAACCTAGAAGTCATCGATATAGAATAACTATAGACTTAAAACAATATATATATATATATATATATATATATATATATATATATATATATATACATACATATATATATACA
>JAOTQR010097347.1:0-30116 GCA_025774065.1 Solanum ossicruentum | reverse complement strand
GAAATTGGTCGATTTTATTTTGATATATATCATAGTTGATGATCGGTAACCCCCCCCAATACAAAAAAAAATTAAAATTTATTTTTTAAAAAAATTCAAACTTTGAAAATTTTAATTTTTTACTCCACCAACCCCCGCTCCTCATAAAAGAATTTAAACATTTATTTTTTAAAACTATTTTAAAAAATTATGAAAATATTTTCATGTCAGAAATTATTTTCCTACAATTTTTTTCTACTCTCTAGCTAAAAATAAAAGATTTTTTCTACAAAATATTTTTATTCATTAACCAAACAATAAAAAATTTTCAAAAAATATTTTCCGCTCACCAAAACATGAGAAAATGAGTTAAAAATCAACTTATTTTCCAGGAAAACATTTTCCTCCTTACCAAACACACCCTAAGTATTGCTAGATATATTTAAATTTATTATGTAAGACCATTATCAATCAAAGGCAAGACTACTTAGCTGTTCTTTTCTCTCTTGGATTATAATGCAAGTATGACTTTGTTAAATTAATTTATTAGAAGAAAAACAAGATAAAAACAAATTTAATTAACAAGCAGACAAATACATGTATTAAATGCTGGAATAAAGATAAACATATCGCGTGAACGTTATGCGTATCTGAAAAATAATACTCAGGTGAGAAAAATAAAGAAAAGTAATTAAATTGAGATTGTGAAAAAAATTGAAAATTTGGAGCCGACAAATTATCCCAAAAGTACTGCTTCAAACGTAAATAATCAAAAGGAAAAGGCCTTTTTCATCCAATAAGCAATTGTTTTGCAAAATCAGAAATTTAAGCATAAGCTCTGCCCCCTTAGAACGATACTGCCTACAAACTATTTTTCTTCATTTCCTTGGTGGGATTCATTTTTAATTAAATATTTTTTTGCTTATGAAAATGATAAGTAAACCATACAACTGATATTCTTGATTGTATTATTGTTAATTGTATTTTTCTTCTCCACATAGTATGGTTTTAAAATAATTAATGAACATAGTTTGGTTTAAAATAATTTATGAAGGGATTAGTACTATTTAAAAATTATAACGTACTAGTTGATAGTATAAAAATTTAATATATAAATTATTTCTTATTGAATGTTAGTTAGTTTGATGATATTATAAATTAATATATGATATGTAATTTGTAATATATATATTTTTAATCAAAAAAATAAGTGCATGTTTATTCTCATTAGATTGGATCAATGTTAAAGGTTAGCATCTGCTTTTAGGAATGACAATGGATGGGGGGCACGGGGTGAATTTAGAGCTATGCGGGGCAAGGTAGGTGTGAACTTATGCAGGGTGGGGCGAGTTGCTAGTTTAAAAAATCAAATAGGAATTCGAAGAAAATGAAATCTTTCTAATTAGTAAAAATCAAAGATATAAACTTTTTTATGCTAAACATTGACTTTAATTTTTTTTTCTAAAATTTAAACTAGACATGTCTTGTGTAACACCCAATAAAATTACCAAAATACCCCTAGAATAGATGTCGCATAACGCATCTTCCCGTGCTTCGTTTGAAAATCCAAGACCGGATTGGCAATCAGCATAAAAAATTGAGTGGAAAAATGATCTCGATCAAATTTTACAATGATCGAGTCAAAAGATAATTTTTTGTAATTAAATTCGAACCAGTGAGGGTACCCGTTAGGGCCGTGACATTCCCTAGGAGCGAACCTTGACTTTTTTTAAAAAATATTTTTCGACGGAGATTGAAAAACTTGTTCGAAAAATTTTTGAAAAAAATACACAGTGAAGCGACGGGTCCGCATTCTCGTAGTGTAAATTTTTCTAAAAATTTATGAGGGGTATTCTAGACAATTTTCAACCCCTCCTAAACTCAATACACGATCAAGATAGGTTGGTTTGAGCATAAAAAGGGTCAAAACCCCCATTCCAAGTCCTTCCTAAGTCATTGAAAAGTTAGGGCTTGAGAGAAGAGAAGAGGAGAATATGAGATTGGAGAATCCAAAGGAAATTCTTGAGGAGGATTGTTGATAACTTCATCCCAAGTATGTAAGGCTAAAGTAAAAGCATGAGATTGTTCTCTCATGTGCTCCATAGATGGTCTTAGAAGAGTTTAGAATCAATGAGTCCCCATACTTGTGTTCTTGAATTACTTTCTTGAATATTCTCTTAAAAATTATATTTATTAGATGTATTTTCATTTGTTGATGATCATCATAAACTTGATTTCTTGAATTATATTTTCCATGAGATAATGTACAACCCTGTATGATAAAACTGTGAAAGCATGCATAATGAATCTAGGGATGGAGTTTAGAGCCTTGACTTGAGTACGATGATAGTAATCTTGATGTAAGTATGAGGTTGAGTTCCTTAAGCTTATTGATCCCATGAGTCTTCATAATTGAGTTCTGTCTAAATGACTTCCACAAAATGATTATCTGAGTCCTTGAGTTCTTGAATTGAGAATTGAGTTTACTGAGATGAGTTAAAGTCCCTGAAATAATAGAGGACCCTTGAGTTTTAGTTAATGAAATAATAAGAGTCTCCATGAGACTAATTGAGATGATGAGTGCCTCTGTGAGGTTACATGAGATGAGGAGGAGGAGTCTTATGAGCATTGAGTCTTGGGAGGAGTATCGAGCACCGAAATGAGTAAGAGTGAGTCTTACTTGCACTCATTACCTATGCCGGCCTAGCGAAGGAGAGGATTGAACCATTACATCTCATAGTCCCCTCTCGAGTTTACGTCCCTGAAATAATAGAGGATGACAGAGTTTTGATTCCTTGTAGATCATACTTGTTCCTTACCTGGAAAGTATGGAACGACTGTGGCAACATCAGTATGATTGTTGTACAACACTAGCTCATAAGTTGTTGTTGTCGGTTAAGAGAAACTCCTAGTAAATTCCCACATTGAGTACTCTGAGTCTAGTTGGCTTAAGCTGAGTTGAGCTGAGTTCCCTTGAGTTGAGTCTAAGTTGAGTGATGAGGTTGAGTTGGTTGGGGTCACTTGTCTACTCATTGTTCTTGCTTTAGATAGACATTTAACATTCTGATTTAGTACGATGTTGAGTTGATATTATTATATATTATTCTATCTATTTCTATTTCATTTAGCTACTTTACATATCGTACATTCCACGTACTAATGTCATTCGGTGCTGTATCATTTTATGATGCAGATACAGGGATTAGGGATCGTCAACAAGCAAACCATTGAGGATCTGAGCAGTCAGCTGATTGGTGAGCCTCCCTTACTTCGGAGGATTCATTACTTCTATTTCATCTTGCTTTAGTATTAGACTTGATAGCTTATTTTTGACTTAAGGTAGCCATTGGTCTATCATTGGCACCGCTTGACATGATAGTGATAGAGGCTTCATAGACTAGAGTCGAACGTTGATTGTTGAGACTTGTTGAGCTAGTTTGTTCTACTAGCCTTTCATTTATTATATTAACATGAGACTAGATGAGATGTGCTTATTACTTATCTTTTATCTTGTGCTGATTTCTAGAGTTTATTGATTGAATGATTGTAACGAGGTCAAGTGGTTTGCTTGGGGACTAGCAATAGTATTTAGGTGCCGGCCATGTCTTGGGTACCCTCCCGAGGCATGACAAACTTGGTATCATAGCACAAGTTCAAGTGTCCTAGGGAGTCTATAAAGCCATGTCTAGTAAAGTCCTTATTATTGGTCTGAAGAGCTCCACAACCATGATTTGGAGGCTATAGGATATTTAGGAATTTTCCCCCTCTTTCATGTTCTAAATCGTGCTATAGAGTGATGCTCTATGAAAGTTCTCTTTTAATTCGTGCTTTGTGTGTTGCAAAATTGTGATCATGCCTCCCAGAAGAGCCGTCAGAGGTAGAGGAGAGCCTCAAGAACATGAGGAGCTTGTGGCACCCACTGTTCCTATTGAACAACCCTCGCAAGATAAGGTCTCCAATGTTGAGCTGTGCTAGGCTATTCAAACATTAGCACAGGCAGTTATAGCACCTGCTGCAAGACAAGGAGCAAGTAGACAGGGTGCATATGACACATCGAGAGTCGGGAATTCTTGAGGATGAATCCGCCTAAGTTCACAGGATCTGTATCCACTGAGGATCCTAACAACTATCTAGAGGAGCTTCAGAAAGTGTTCCAAGTGATGCATGTGGCTGATGCTGACAGGGTTGAATTGGCTGCTTACCAACTCAAGGGTGTGGCCAAACTTTGGTTTGACTAATAGAAGAAGGGTAGAGGAGAGGATGCCCCCATGCTGACTTGAGCTATGTTTTGGGAAGCTTCTTCCTAAAAGATTGAAGAGAAGATAAGAGAAGAGAGTTCTTGAGCTTGAAACAGGGCTATATGACTGTACAAGAGTATGGATTGAAGTTTATACAACTATCTCACTATGCTCCAGACATGGTTGTTGATATGAGGGGAAGGATGGGGATATATGTTGATGGGTTGAATAGAGGACCAAAGAGAGATGGGAGGGGAGCTATGCTTGTGAGTGATATGGATATAGGGAGACTGATGACCTTTGTGCAACAAGATGATGAGGAGAGACAACATGATAGGGAGGAGTTCAGAAGCAAGAAGCCTAAATGTAACCATGAGCTTGGAAATAAGAGGAATGGTAACCGGTTTCTAGCACCATCGTCTGCTAGTGCACCTGTGCCTAAAGTCAGACATGATCAGAAATCTCAGAGTGTTAGAGCGCATGGTTCTCAATCACAAGCTAGTGCAACTCAAGGTTCACAGGGTAAGCCACCATGTGGTAAGTGTGGTAGGTTACACTTGGGTAGATGTCATGAGGGGAGTGATGCATGCTTCTGGTGTTGTCTAGTAGCGCATTACAAAAGAGACTGTCCAAAATGGTCTGACTGGGTTCAATCTTCTACATTCGCCCTACCAGCTAGAGGAAACCAGAGAGGTACTATATCAAGCGCAAGCGGAGCTACAAACCATTTGTATGCCATGGGTAATCGTCATGATTAGGAGAACTCCCCAGATGTTGTGACAAGTATCATGTCTCTTGATTATTATTCTTTGATAGATCCTAGTGCCACATTATGTTTTGTAACTCCCCATGTGGCCAGTAGATTTGATAGATCCCCTGAGAGTCTACTTGAACCATTCAATGTTTCTATTGTAGTGGGTGAGTCTATTTGACCTGAGAGAGTCTATAAAGCTTGTGTAGTGTCCATTGATTATAGGGATACTATCATTGATTTAGTTGAGTTAGATATGATTCATTTTGATTTGATTCTTGGCATTGATTGGATTCACGCTTGTTATGCCACTGTTGATTGTAGAGCCCGAATCGTTAACTTCTAATTTCTGAAATAACTGGTTTTAGAGTGCTAGGGTGATTTAGTACCACCTAAAGGAAATATCTCATTCTTAGAGTAAGAAAGATGATCCCTAAAGGTTGTATCTACCACCTTGTGTGAGTGAAATATGATAATGTTGAGTCTCCTACTCTTAAGTCAGTCCCGTTTGTGAGTAAGTTTCCTAAAGTGTAACCTGAGGATCTGCCAGGAGTCCCTCCTGATAGGGGGATCAACTTTGAGATTGATGTTCTTCCCGATATCCAGCCTACCTCATTTCCACCTTATAGGATGGCCCCTGCTGAATTGAAAGGGTTGAAGGAGTAATCGAAAGATTTATTAGTAAAGGGCTTCATAAGACCGAGTATTTCTTCATGGGGTGCCCCAGTCTTATTAGTGCGAAAGAAAGAAGGGTCTTTCAGAATGTGTATTGACTATAGGAAACTGAACAAGGTTATAATAAAGAATAAATATTGTCTCCCAAGGAGAGATGATTTGTTCGACCAACTTCAGGGTGCCTCTTGTTTTTCAAAGATAGACCTTCGATCTGGTTACCATCAGTTGAAAGTAAGGGAATATGACATTCCAAAGACAACCTTTAGGACTAGATATGGCCATTTTGAGTTCTTGATCATGTCCTTTGGGTTGACAAATGCATCTGTAGCCTTCATGGATATGATGAATAGGGTATTCAGACAATACCTGGATATGTTCGTGATTGTGTTCTTCGATGATATTTTGATGTATCTAAGAGATGAGGAGGAGCATGCAAATCACCTCAGAATTATCCTCCAAACACTTAAGGACCATGAGCTGTATGCAAAATTCTCGAAATGTGAATTTTGTCTTAAGTGAGTGGCCTTCATAGGCCATGTTGTCTCTGGTGATGGTATTTGAATAGACGCTCAAAAGATTGAAGTGGTTAAGAGCTGGCGCAAACCGACCTCTCTGACTGACATAAGAAGTTTCTTGGGGTTGGCTAGCTATTATTGCAGATTTGTAGAGGGATTTTGTTCCTTATCTATACCATTAAGTAGGTTGACTCAGAAAAAGGTCAAGTTCCAATGGTCGGATGAATATGAGAAGAGCTTCCAAGAGTTTAAATCTAGACTGACTATTGCACCTATTTTAACCTTGCCCAATGGGATGGAGAACTTTGTAATCTATTATGATACCTCGAGAGTTAGATTGTGATGTATGCTGATGTAGAGAGGGAAAGTGATAGCCTACGCTTCCATACAACTTAAGGTTCATGAGAGAAACTATCCAACCCATGATCTTGAGTTGGTAAAAGTGGTGTTTGCACTTGAAATTTGGCGTCACTACTTGTATGGAGTGCATGTGGATGTGTTTACTGACCACAAGAGCTTTTGGTATGTCATCAGTCAAAAAGAGCTCAACTTGCAGCAGAGGAGATGGTTGGAGTTGCTCAAGGATTACGGCATGAGCATTCTCTACTAGGTAAAGCTAATATTGTTGCTGATTCTCTTAGCAGGTTGTCAATAGGTAGCACAACCTATGTTGAGGAAGGGAAGAAGGAGCTAGCTAAAGAAGTACATCGATTGGCTCAATTGGGAGTTCAACTTGAGGAAAATGATTAGGGAGGAGTTAATCTTCCGAAGGGGTCTGCTTCATCCTTAGTTGTAGATGTGAAAGAAAAGCAAGATCAAGATCCTGTCATACTCCAATTGAAGGAGGCTATCCACAAACAAAAGGTGATGGTCTTCTCCAAAAGAGGAGATGGAGATACTAGAGTAGATTGTGTGTCCCTCCTGATGTTGATAGTTTCGAGAAAGAATTATGGCGGTCCATTCATCTTGGCTCTACCAAGATATAACACAACTTGAGGGAAGTCTAATGGTGGAGTGGAATAAAGAGACATATTGCTGAGTTTGTTTCCAAGTGCTTGAATTTCCAGCAAGTTAAAGTTGAGCATCAAAGACTATGTCAATTAGATCAGAACTTTGAAATTCATGAATGGAAGCGGGAGATGATCAATATGGAATTCATTACTCATCTATTGAGGTCTCGAAAGCAACATAATTTGATTTGGATGATTATGGATAGGATGGCCAAATCGGCTCACTTCTTAGCAGTTAAGATAACTAACACTGCAGAGGAGTATGCCAAATTATAAATCCAAGAGATTGTGAGGTTGCATGGGGACCTTTTGTATATCATCTCGGACAGAGAAGATCAATTCGCCTCCTAAATTTGGAGATCCTTCCAAAAAGAATTGGCTACGAAAGTGAATTTGAGCACAACCTTTCATCCATAGTTCAATCAAGCAGAGCGAACAATTCAGATGTTATAGGATATGTTGAGAGCCTATGTTCTTGACTTCAAAGGAAATTGGAATGATCACCTACCATTAATTGAATTTGCATATAACAATACTTATCATGCAAGCATTCAAATGGCTCCCTATGAAACTTTATATGGGAGGAGTTGTAGGTCACTAATTGGGTGGTTCGAAGTTGGGGAAGCTGAGTTGATTGGGCCTGATCTTGTCCATCAATCATTGGAGAAGGTTAAGATCATTAAAAAGAGGTTGAAGATTGCTCAAAGTTGGCAAAAATCCTACATTGATGTGAGGAGGAGAGACTTGGAGTTCAAGGTGAATGATTGGGTGTACTTGAAAGTGCCACCTATGAAGGGCGTCATGAGATTTGGGAAGAAGGATAAATTGATCCCACGTTACATTGGGACTTATCAGATTTTGAAAAGGATTGCGAAGGTTTCTTATGAGTTAGAGTTGCCTACCGAGTTAGATGGTATTCATCCAATGTTCCACATGTCGATGTTGAAGAAGTACTTGGGAGACCCTGCCTTGGTAATCCCTGTTGAGAGTACTAGAGTAAAGGATAGCTTATCCTACAAAGAGATTCCAGTCAAAATCCTTGATCGCCACAGTCGCAAGTAGAGAAACAAAGAGATAGCCTCGGTCAAAATCCTGTGGAGAAATTAATTCGTTGAGGAAGCCACATGGGCAGCTGAGGAAGAGATAAAAGCAAAATATCTACACCTATTCATGCCTAATGACGAGAATGTTAAAGGTAAATTTCCTTACCCTTAATTGAATTGATTGTTTTTTCTTGAGTTGAATGTCTACTCTTGAATTCGAATAGGGTCGGTTGATGATATATTGAAAAGAGTCGATAGTTTTATTGAGAAATGTGAATGTTGAGATGAGTTTTAACTTCATGCCTTGATATCCACCTATACTCATCATTCGAGGATGAAGGATCCCAAGGGGGAGATGATGTAACACCCAATAAAATTACCAAAATACCCCTAGAATAAAGATGTGTGCATAACACATCTTTCCATACTTCATTTGGAAATCCAAGACCAGATTTATAATCAACACAAAAAAAATTAAGTAAAAAATGGTCTCGGTCGAATTTTAGAGCGATCGAGTCAAAAGATAATTTTTCATAATTAAATCTGAACCAGTGAGGGTATGAGTCAGGGCCGCGAGGTACCCTGGTCGCGGACCAGAACTTGTTTTTTTCAATTCTTTTATGGAGATTGGAAAACTCGTTCAAAAATTTTCTGAACAAAACACACTATGGCGCGACACTTGCTTTCCCATAGTGTAAATTTTTCTAAAAATTTATGAGGGGCATTCCATACAATTCCCAACCCCTCCTAAACTCAATACACGATCAAAATAGCTCGTTTTGAGCATAAAAAGGGTCTTTTTTAAATTCAATTTAGCCTACGGCCTATTTTATTAATCAAAAATGCAAATCAATCTGGGTTATAACCCATTACACTTCGTTGGCCCATGATAAGTAAGTTAAACCGACTTAAATACACCAGTGGACAAAAGTAGTAACCTAGGGTTACTTTCCAAATCAAACCCCTAATCCTTATCCCCTTCATCCGCTGCAATGCATGCTTCCATGAAAGCTGGCTATTCATTCTCTCTTTCTTGACTTGTGGATGTCAAACATCCTTGACGAGGTAGCAAGCACCATATGTTTCAGCTATCAAAGGTTTGCCTACTTGCCTCTCATCTCTAGCATCTTCATATCTCTCTTTGCTAACTTCATCTTGGCTATCTCTAGGTTTCGTTTCTGGTGGAATCATCCACTGATAGAAGAATGAGGACCCAGCCATGTCATTCCACAGAATATGTAGTCTTTCAATTCTGTTCTCAAATGATCATTCATCCCATTATCATACTCCTCATTTTGTCTCTGTCTTTGCTTTTTCAGAATACCCCATGGAGAAAAGGAGTTACTCAAGTGGTGCATGTGGTGGTTTGGTCTTGGTCGAAGCTGCTTGTATCCCCATCTGGTCATGGTTCTTCTCTTTTGCTAGTTTACAACTTTTTGAGAGTTGAATAGCTTAGGAGTAGCTTTATTTTCGTGTGAATATAGTCTGGTTGCCTCTGTAAATCTTGTGCATGTAGTATGGCCTCTGAATCTGTGCAATACTTGCATCTGATCTTTCCCTGTTACTCCTAGATCTGATTCTAATAGAAGGAATTCTCCATTTGTCCATGTTCAGTATCTTCCTGGCTTAGCTAGGCCAAATATGTAAATCACTGAATGTCTGCTTACCTTCTAATTGCACTGATGCGTTAGCTACAAAATTTGCTAACTGATTTCCTTCCATAAATGTGTGTTTTATGTGTGTGTTGCATGCTGCCATTAGTTTGAAGATCTCTTCTACTATCTCAATGATCTCCCAAGGTATTTTTTATAGCTTAGTTAAAATGTTTCTTAAGCTTAAAGAATCCACCTCCACTTCCACAAAATGAAGGCCCTGTGATAGGCAGTAGCTCAGTCCTTCCTTGACTGCCCTTGCCTTAGCAACCATATTGGTGGCTATACCAATGTAGTCTGACTCTGCATAAAGTATATCCCCAAGATTGTCCCTTACACAATATTCATAGAAGCTCTTTCCTGGTTTCCTTTGCTAGCCCCATCTGAACTACATTTAACCTATCCTAGTTGAGGGGGCTGTCAAGTTACAAACTTTACATTGATGTTTGGTTTGTACTTTTGCAGCATGTCAAACCCATCTGGCCAATTTTCAGGAAAACTTGACCATTCAGGAAAAAACAACCTAACTAGGAGGTTTATAGAATTGGTGCAATTCCTTAGGGTCTGCCAATATGTACTACTCCTTCCATATTTGTGTAAAAAGGGTCAAAAATCCCATTCCAAGTCATTTCTAAGTCATTGAAAAGTTAGTGCTTGAGAGAAGACAAGAGGAGAACGTGAGATTGGAGAATCCAAAGGAAATTCTTGAGGATAGTTATTGATAACTTCATTCCAGGTATGTAAGGCTGAACTAAAAGCATGAGATTGTTCTCTTATGTACCCCATAGATGGTCTTAGAAGAGTTTAGAGTCCATGAGGCCCCATACTTGTGTTCTTGAATTACTTTCTTTAATATTCTCTTAAAAATTATATTTATTAGATGTATTTTCATTTGTTGATGATCATCATAAACTTGATTTCTTGAATTATATCTTTTCCATGCGATAATGTACAATTCTATACGATAAATTGTGAAAGCGTACATAATGAACCTAGGGATGTAATCTAGAGCCTTGACCTGGGTATGTTGATGGTAATCTTGATGTAAGTATGAGGTTGAGTTCCTTGTGCTTGATGTTCCCATGAGTTTTCATAATTGAGTTCTTGAGTTCTGTCTAAATGACTTCCACAAAATGATTATCTGAGTCCTTGATTTCTTGAATTGAGAATTGAGCTTACTGAGATGAGTTAAAGTGCCCGAAAAAAATAGAGGACCCTTGAGTTTGAGTTAATGAAATAATGAAAGTCTCCATGAGACTTGAGTGCCTCTATGAGGCTACTTGAGATGATGAGGAGGAGTCTATGAGCATTGAGTCTTGGGAGGAGTATGGAGCACTGAAATAAGTACAAGTGAGTCCCACTTACACTCAGTACCTATGCAAGCCCAACGTAGGAGAGGATTGAACTATTATATTTCATGGTTCCTTCTCGAGTTTACATCCCTAAAACAATAGTGGATAGTAGAGTTTCGATTCCTTATGGATCATACTCGTTCCTTATCTAGCAAGTACGGAATGGCTATGGCAACATCAGTATGATTATTGTACAACCACGGGCTCATAAGTGGTTGTTAACAGTTAAGAGAAACTCTAAGTAAGTTCCCACATTGAGTACTTTGAGTCCAGTTGAATTGAGACGAGTTGAGTATGAGTTGAGTGACAAGGTTGAGTTGGTTAGGGTCACTTGTCTGCTCTTTATTCTTGCTTTATATAGACATTTGACATTCTAACTGAGTACGATGTTGAGTCAATATTGTTCTATATTATTCTACCTGTTTCTGTTTCATTCAGCTATTTTACATACCATATATTCCACGTACTAACGCCATTCTGTGTTGCATCATTTTATGATACAGATACAGGGATTAGAGATCGTCAATAGGCGAACCGTTGAGGATTTGAGCAGTCAGCTGATTGGTGAGCCTCCCTTGCTTCGAAGGATTCATTACTTTTATTTTATTTTGCTTTAGAGTTAGACTTGATAGCTTATTTTTGGCTTGAGGTAGCCATGAGTCTGTCATTGGCACCGCTTGATGTGATGGTGATAGAGGCTTCATAGACTGGAGTCGAACACTGAGTTTTGGGAGTTGTTGAGGTAGTTTGTTCTACTAGCCTTTCATTTATTATATTAACTTGAGACTAGATGAGATTTGGTCATTAGTTATTTTTTATCTTCCACTGTTTTGTAGATTTTATTGATTGAATGATTGTAATGAGACCAAGTGGTTCTCTTGGTGATTAGCAATAGTCTCTGGATGCCGGCCACGTCCTGAGTACCCTCTCGGGGCATGATATCTGGTAAATTATTAGTTGTTAAAATGTTTTTAGAAACTAAGTTAATGATTATGAAATAATTGTTGAAACATCAACTAAAAATAGTTATTAGTTGTCGAGATGTTAATTAATGAATTTTTTTAAAAAAATTATGAATTTTTATTTTTTATATTACATTCAATTAAAAATTAAAAAACTTGAAAATTTAAGCCGAACGGGTTTATGCAGGGGAGGGGTCTATGCGGGTTGAGTTGAAAATGAATATAGTCATCATGCAAAGTGGTTTAAAATATTTGCGGGTTGAGCTCAACCCACCCCCACCCGCCCCATTGCCATTCCTATCTGCTTTAGCCTCCAAAAGTTTAAGTCTTCAAAATATATTACTTGTTTTATATAATTGGTCATTCATACATGTATTTAGCTTATAGCTTTATAGGTAAAAAATTAATATCATAGCATATAACTTGAAAAAGGCTCATTCAAATTAATAAAACATAAATGATATTTTGCAATACAATACATTGGTTCTTTTTCTCAAAAAACTTAGTGATAGGTAATAAACTTTAAATACTTTAATTTTAAACTTCTAAAATATGAAGAAAAAAAATTGTACAATCATTTATAGAGTTTAGTATCATTTTCAAGTTATTTTAATACAAAAATTGTAATTCTTCCGTATAGTGATATAAGAATGCATTAAATCTTCTTTTTCATATTTTCAAGTTTTTACTTCAATATGACAAGCTTCAATTAATTTAACTTGAACTAAAAAATATCTAGATATTATTTTTAATTATCATAAATTAATAATTTTATTTTTTATTTTAATTTTACAACAATAACATATTCAGTAAAATTTTATAAAGTCGGATTTGATTATCTTTATTTAGTTTGAGTTATTTAAATGAGTGAGCAAATAAGGTTAAATTTTTGTCTCTCAAAATTAGTACATATACCTAACTTGTTGGTCATAAGTTTTTGTTGTTCCCAAACATTTGTTCTCCTTTTTTTGTTTATAACGATTTTATTTAATGTTTTCAACTCAACTTGCAAGTCATCCTAACTTTTATTTGTCTGATAAAAAAAATATTTGACTGAAGTAATCCTTAAAAGGATAACTTTATAGTTATGCATATAAAACAAAGTTAAAAAGGTGAATCTCAAAAAAGCATAAAATTATATTTAAAATATTTATGATAACTTATTAAATGTCATGTTCCAAATCAAGAAATGGTGCGGACACATACTCTATGCTCAATTATAGGCAAGTTCTTATCATCCAATCAAGAATAGATAGAAAAATCATTTGATGGATCTTTTGAATAAATAGCAAATATATTTTTAAATGCAAAGTTTATAAATTTCCTAACATTAAAAAGTAAATTAATCACCAATAACCAACCAACTCTCAAGACTTAATCTAACCATGCAAAATAGCTTTTAAATAGAGAAACACAAGAAAAAAAAATTTCCTGGAAAGAGAGACAAAGAAATTAAGAATGATTAGTCGTTGCTTTAAATGAGAGACTGTTAGAAATAGAGAGAAAGACCGAGTTGTGAAATTTTCTTTTTCTTCTTCTATTTTGAATGAACAAAGAGTATGTCATTTATACAATAATCCTAAGGACTAAAGACTAAATTACTATAACTATGTAACAATATTTTGTACTATTATGTAATTTTAGAAATCATAAAAGTAACCTATATAGGAGTCATTTTTTCTATGTGGTTGTGATCATAATTCTTATGCCGAGGATAAGAATTTTGGGCTGTAGTAGAGGGCAAATGTGTTTGAAGTTGCTGGCCCAACATTGAATGATTCTGGGCTGCTGGGCCAGATAACTTGTGGTGGGCAAAAGGCTTTCTTGTTTATTTAGATGGATAGATGTTTGAACTTATATGCTTAATTTCATCTCATCTGCTTCTTCCTTGAGAGCAAGCATAGAGATTAAGAATCCATCACCACCCCCCCTCAAGTTGTTATCTGGTGATCGGACACCTAACTTGCCCAGAAAATGATGATGTAAAGAAACAGCAAGGGCTTCGGTAAACAGATCAGCAAGTTGTGAAAAAGAAGGGACAAAAGAAAGAGAGATAAGGCCATCAAGCAATTTCTCATGGACAAAATGGCAGTTGAGTTCAATATGCTTTGTTCGTTCATGAGAAACTAGATTCTTTGCTATGTGAATTGCAACTTGGTTGTCACAATGCAAATAAGCTGGAAGAGAAGGTGACACTCCAAGATCGAAGAGAAGATGAATAATCCATGAGGTCTCAGTTACAAAATGATGCATAGATTTGTATTCGGCTTCTGCTAGGGAGAGGGAAATGACAAATTGTTTATTGGATTTCCAAGAAATTGGAGACCCACCAAGGCTGACGTAATACCCACTCATTGAGCATCGACTATCGAAGCAAGAAGCCCAATTGGCATCGTAGTAACTAAGAATCTAAAGAGATTAAGAGGAGTTCATTAAAAGTCCCAAGCTTGGATCATTATATAAATAACGGAGTGTGTGTAAAAAAAATCCTGCAAATGTCCTATTATTGGGTTTTACATGTATTAGCTAAGGATTGAACTGTGTAAGAGATATTTGAATGAGTATGTGTTAAGAAGTTTAATGGTCCTTATAATCTCCTGCAAATTGTGGGGTTAGGTAACGACTTACTTGAGTCCATTGTAAGCTTAAGTGTTGGATCCATGGGTGTAGAACATGTGCATGAAGGAAGGTCCAGATGCTCAGACAAAAGATCCATGGAAAATTTTTTCTGGGGTACAATTAAACCTTGTGGTACGTGGAGAATTTCAATACCTAAAAAGTAATTAGCAAGACCCAAGTCCTTTATCTTGAATTCAGAATTGAGGAACTATTTTAACTCATCAATTTCATGTTGATTGTTTCAGTCACGCCTCGAGTTCAAACCCTAGGTGCGGCGGGCACCCAAAACCATTTCTGATCCCAAGTGCACCACGTCTGGCTATTCTACTCAGCGGAATACTTAAATCATAATGGAAAGGCTTCAATATAACAAGCTAAGAATACTAAAATGTCTGAGTAAACTGAAATGAGAAGTATCTTAACAACAACTGAAATACTTGTTACATAGTCGATGGAACCTCTAACTAGAATAATCTGTAATAACTACTAGGATAGGCCCCAAGTAACCACAACCAAAGGAAATACTAAATGGGAAAATATAGATAAAACATCAAAATCCACTGATTGAGAAAAGGCCTCACCAATAGCTAGATGGATGTTTGGTCCTCAATGGAGCATCTGCTGAGGGACTCTGTCACCTGTGTCTGTATTACAAAATGATGTAGGTCCAAAGAACGTCAGTACATGTAATGTATGGAATGTAAAATGGACAAAACAGAAATACAGGTTAAGGCAACATTTCAAAGTAATTAAAACATATCTCAAAATAAAGTAGCACAAGTAATAAATACAATACATGTTGTAAATTTGTATGTAAAATCTAACTTGCTTTAACTTGGAGAGTTTCTCTAATTGACAGCCACCACTATTAGCTTCGTGGTGATACAACATCTTGCCCACGCTGCCAGAACCATCCCATGCTTTTTCGGAGTAAGGAACGGAAACTAGGGATATCGATCTATCCCAAAATTGGGTCATCTCAGTGGCAAGTGAGGAGTTGTATCTTGGTACAACCCTATCCTACTTTGGCTACGTAGTTTATGAGTTCAAGCTATTAGAATTACTCTCCCTCATATTGTTACTCAATACTACTCCCAAAACAACTTTTATAGTGCTCATAACTTAAAGTGTAAGAGTTCTCAAAATATCTCTTGATTTTTTGGGACTTCGCACAACTTAGTTTTTCTTAAACTCTCTATCTGTCTTACTGGAAATAGTATCATTATAGCTTTCTCAAGGTAAGATAGTTGTGCTTCTAAGTTATCTTGTAAACACAAAGCTTTTATGTACTTCTTTAACTTAGCATTAACTGTGAACAAATAGCTTTTCAATAAATACAGGTAGAGTTTTCAGAAATGTCACATAACTATATTTCTTATTTCAATAGCTTAATTTAGTAAGAAATTCAGTAATGGCCATGATTTCTACCAAGAAAATCTTCATGAACAGGAAATTCGAAGAACTTAACTAGTTATAGAGATAATTAATCTCAACTCAAAAGCATGAAGCTTGGATAAAGACTTGTAGTTAAAGATACTAAATATATGTAGGATAACTTTTGGAGGGCCTTACATACCTGAGGAATTAGTTCTGGAAAGGATTGAAGAGCGTTCTTTAAAGCCCTAGCTTACATCTCAATTTTATGTTCTAAGTTTCTTGGAAGATTTTGAAGATATTGACGTGAATTAGAATGCTCGAAGGGTTTAATTTGGGTGAAAATCGACTAATTAAGCTTAAGGAGGGTGGCAAAAGTCGAAACTATCCTTTCTTAAAACAAAAAGAAGAAAATTTCACCCCGTACACTACGCCGCGTCGCATTTAGCCCGGAGACATGTGTATTTCGCTCAAATTTGAGATTTCTAGTTTCTATCAAAATTTTAAAAAAAAAACTTAAGTGTGGGTCCGCGTCCAGGTGTGTCGCACCCTGGGCGTGCACCATCACTATCTCAAAAAATTGTGTGAAAAATATTTTTCGACCCAGTTGCTATAAATTCAGGTTAAGACCATTTTCTCATTCAATTTTTTGCACTCATCGCAAGTCCCATCTCGAATTTCAAAATGGAGTACGGGAAGATGCAATATGTGCATGTTTCTTTTTCAGGGTTATTTTGGTAATTTCATCGAGTGTCACAATATCTGTCCTTTGAAATCATTCATCCTCAAACGACAACAATATGAAGAGTTGGCTCAAAATGTATAAGATTACTGAACTTAAGCAAATATAAATCTTCGAGATCAATCATGGAAATTTACCTTCAAGATCCTCATTGAGACCTACAAACAAGTGTGGATATTTGGCCTTCATATCTTTCTCTACTTCCTATGTTGCTTCCTCAACGAACTGGTTCCCCATAATACTTTTATCGAAGAAATCTTCTTAGTCCTAAATTGGAAAACTTGACGGTCTAGCATCTGCATTGGGACCTCTTGATAGGTCAAGCTGTCCTTGACCCCAATACTCTCTAGAGGTACAGCCAGCGTGGGATTCCTTAAATATTTCTTAAGTATAGAAATATGGAATACTGGGTGAATAGCAGTTAACTCTGGTAGCAATTCCAATTCATATGCCACATTCCCAACTCTCTTAACAATCTAATATGGCCCAATATATTGTGAACTGACCTTCCCTTTTTTCCCAAATCTCATAACTCCCTTCATCGGTGACACCTTCAGGTACACCCAATCACCTACCTCAAATTCCAAATCTCTCCTCCTAGGATTAGTGTAAGACTTTTGTCAGCTTTTGGGTTGTCTTTAGTCTTTCTTGGATAACTTTCACCTTCTCCATAGCCTGATGGACTAAATCAGGTTCTATCAATCCTCCCTCATCAACTTCAAACCACCGAATGGGTGATCAACACCTTCTCCCATAAAGGGCCTCATATGGTGCCATTTGTATACTAGCCTAGAAACTGTTGTTATAGGAAAATTCAATCAAGAGTAAGTGATCATCCTAGTTACCTTTAAAGTGTATCATATGTGCCCTTAACATATCTTCAAGGGTCTATATAGTTCGCTCTTCTTGCCCGTCTATCTGTGGATGGAAGGTTGTACTAAGATTCACCTTTGTAGCAAGTCCTTTCTGGAAGGACTTCCAAAATTATGATGTGAACTGGGCTCCTCTATTTAAAATAATGGATATAGGGACCCCATGAAATCTAACAATCTCCTTAAGGTAAATTCTACCATAGTCCTCAGTTGTATCAGTCGTCTTGACTGGTAGAAAGTGAGCCGACTTGGTCATTCTATCCACTATGACGCATATTAAATCATGTTGTCTATGGGATCGAGGTAAGCCTGTTATGAAGTCCATGCTAATTATCTCCTACTTCTACTCTAGAGTTTTAATATTCTGGTCCACATTGCAAGGTCTTTGATGCTCCACATTAACTTGCTGGCAATTCAGGCATTTGACACGAACTCTGCGATGTCCTTCTTCATGCCACCCCAATAATAAACCTCCTATAGATCTTTATATATTTTTGTTGCACCTGGGTGAATAGAGTATCTAGCATTATGAGCCTCAGCTAGGATCCTGTCTTTAAGGCCATCAACACTTGGCACACACAATCTACCTTGCTATCTCAGGAATCTATCTCCCCCTTTTTACAAACACTAATACCTTCTATTTCTAAACATCTTCTTTTAGCTGAAGGAGGATAGGAACCCTGTCATGCTTTTCTTTCACCTCCACCACCAAGGATGGCTCTGCCCCATTTTTTATAATGACACCCTTGTCAGAATCTTCAATCTGTACCCCCAAACAGGCTAGTCTGTGCACTTCCTTAGCCAATTCTTTCTTTTCATCCATAATGTGTGCAGTGCTCCCTATGGTCAACCTGCTAAGAGCATCAGCAACTACATTAGCTTTACTTAGGTGATATAAGATGCTTATGTCATAGTCTTTCGGCAGCTCCAACCATCTCCTCTGCCTCAGGTTTAGCTCCTTCTGGTTGAATACATACTGCAAGCTTTTGTGGTCCGTAAATACATCTACATGCCCACGATAGAGATAGTGTCTCCTAATTTTTAGAGAAAACACCATAGAAGCAAGCTTAAGACTGTGGGTGGGGTGGTTTTTCTCGTAGGTCTTAAGCTGTCTAGAGACATATGCTATCACATTGCCTATTTGCATTAATATGCATCCTAACCCAACTCTGGAAGCATCACAGTATACCACAAAATCATCAGCTCCCTCTGGTAGGGATTAGACCAGGGCTGAATTCACCCTAGTTTTCAACTCTTGAAAACTCTTCTCATAAGCTTCTGACCTACGATCTTAACCTTCTTCTAAGTTAGCTTAGTCAAGGGAGCTGAGATAAGAGAAAACCCTCTACAAATTGCCTGTAGTAACCTGCCAAGAACAAGAAACTCCCTATCTCTGTTGGAGTTGTGGGCCTCGTCTAATTCTTTACTGCCTCAATCTTTTGGGAATCAACTTGAGTACCTTCACCAGACACAATATGCCCAAAAAACACCACAGATGCTACCAGAAATCACATTTTGGAAAATTTGGCACATAGCTGATAATCCTTAAGGGTCTGAAGTGTAATCCTAAGATGGTCAGTATGTTCCTCTTTGTTACGAGAATAGATCAAGATGTCATCTATGAACACAATGATGAACATATCTAGGTACGGCCTCAACACCATAAGATCCATGAAAGTTGCTGGTGTATTTGTCAGTCCAAATGACATGACACAAGAACTCATAATGACTATAGTGGGGTCTGAAAGTTATCTTAAGGATGTCTCTTTCTCTAACCTTAAGCTGATGGTACCCAGATCTGAGGTCTATTTTGGAGAAACAAGTAGCACCCTCGAGTTAGTCAAATAGGTCATCAATTCTGGGAAGAGGATACTTGTTCTTTATAGTTACCTTTTTCAAATAACGCTAATCTATGCACATTCTAAGAGAACCAACTTTTTTATGAACGAAGAGAACTAGAGCACCCCAAGGTGAGACACTTGGTCTAATGAAACCTTTATCTAGGAGGTCTTTCAACTGCATTTTCAAATCTTTTAGCTCTGAGGGAGCCATATGATATGGTGGAATAGATAAGGGCCGAGTATCTGGGAGGCTATCTATCCCAAAGTCTATCTCCCTATCAGGAAGGACTCGCCAAAGATCCTCAGGAAAGACTTCTGGGAACTCATTCACAACTGGGATACATTGGAGAGATGGGGCCTCGGCACTAGAATCCTTGACTCGGACTAGGTGGTACATGCACCCTTTAGAAATTAACTTTCTACTTTGAGATATAAGACAAACTGACCCTTAGGAAAAACTGAGCTACCCCTCCACTCTAAGACTGGCTTGTTAGGAAATTGAAATTTCACCACCCTGGTTCTGCAATCTATGGAGGCATAACTAGCATAAAGTCAATCTATGCCTAGGATGACATCAAAATCTACTATGTCTAACTCAATCAAATTAGCTATGATATTCTTATGATAAACTGATACAGGATAGTCCATATAAATTCTTTGGCTTGGATAGACTCTCTAGTAGGAGTGGAGACATTGAAAGGCTCATAAAGACATTCTGGACTGACCCCAAACTTCATCGCTACATAGGGAGTGACAAATGACAATGTGGCACTTGGGTCTAATAATGCATACACATTATAAGTAATGACTTTGAGCATACCTATAACCACATCTAGTGAGTTATCCTGCTCCTGTCTGGTGGCCATGGCACATAAGCAATTTGTGCCCCCGCCTGCTCCTGATATAGTACCCCTATGAACTGGCTTACCCTGTGGTGTTGAAGAAACTGATTGACATATATTATCTCTTATGTTCTACCTTCCTATAGGATAATCCTTTAAGAAGTGCCCCACCTGGCCATATTTGAAACAACCATTCGTGCCGATAAGGAACTCTCCTGGATGAGACTGTTAGACTTTCCATAAACGGGGTAATGAGTCGATCCTTAAGCTATGCTATCATGTGACTGGCTGCTTGGAAACCTATGGTTCTATGATCCCTACTCATTCCTAACCCTCAGCACAGGTGTGCTAGTAGATGAGGGTGCTGGTCCACATATCTTAGGCTGAAAAGATTAGTGGTTTCCATTTCCAGCACCCCTCTTACCTGGCTACTGTCCTGATGTCTCGTCCCTCTTGCTCTTGAACTCCTCCCTATTCTACATTTTATCTTTCTCTACCTATTACACATAAGTCATCAAGCGAACTATGCCCATATCCCTAATCAACATAGCATTCCTACCCTCCTTCTTAGTCATCTGAGAGAGCCCTAACATAAACAGGTCTATCCTAGTACGCATGTCTGCCACCATAGTTGGAGTGTAGCAGGAAAAATGAGTACATTTGAGGCTGTACTCCTGCACATTCATGTTCTCTTGCTCTAGATTCACAAATTCCCTCACCTTATCCTGCCTCAACTCTCTAAGAAAGTATTGTCCCAGAAAGGCCTCCTCAAACACTTCCTAACTCAAAGTTGGCACCCCTTCTGCTCTGCCTCCTTTCCACTAATCAAACCAGAGCCTAGCTACTCCTTTGAACTGGTAGGCAGATAACTCAACTCATTCAGCATCATATGTATGTATAACCTGAAACACTTTCTGGAGCTCCTCAATAAAGTTCTCGGGATCCTCCTTCACATTAGACCCCGTGAACTCAGGTGGGTTCATCCTAAGAAACTCATGAACCTTGGTGATATCCAATCCATAATTCCTGCCATCTCCCTAGTGACCATCTTATGTAGTGACCGTCTGTGCCAAAGTTTGGATGGCTTAGCGAAGCTCAACATTCAAGATGTTCACTTTCGGTGGTTGCTCAGGAAGACCAGCTTGACCTCTAGGTCCCTCCAAAATTAGGCCAGGCTAGTTTGCATTCCATCTAGCTGGGCACCCTCTCTCCCTTGCTGGTTCATAGGCTCTACATAGAGGCATGATCTAAAAAATAAAGTATGAATGCATGAGTTAGAAGGGACTTAACAAAGGTAAACTCTGAAGCACGAGAGGAAATAGCAATTGGTAGGGACCCTTCCTAATGTCCTATAGCCCCCTTATTATAGATTTGGCGAGCTTCACACACATAATACAGACTCTACTAGACATGGTTCCATAGGCTCCCTAGGAACCTTGAGTCTGATATCGAGTTTGTTGAAACAACCCCAACAAGTGCCCAAAAATGTGCCTCGAAATGCCCAGAATTTTAAATTCCATATATCTCAAAATTTATTGAATATTTTGAAAATCCGACTTAATATTCTTGTTCAGGGGGTCAATATTAGGAGGAAAATGGTCTAACTCCGATTTAATAGCGAAAGATTAGCAATTATGAAAATCAAAAGTGTGAATTCTAGTGGCATCTGCGCGTTCATAGCGCGACGCGTACCAACCTTATTTTGGTGCCAGTTTTTAGTTTCAATCCAAGACTTTTAAATCTTGGGCCTAGGCCGTCACACACTAGAAAACACCTATATTTAGTATTATTTCACCCTCATATCACCCAAGATATTTTCCAATACTCACTCAAACCCTTAGTCTTATATTTCTCTCAAGATTCAAGTCTCAAACCCTCATTGGGATTTCAAGGTTCTCTTTCACGCTTCAAGACTCTATTTTCAATCTTCATCAAGAGTTTCTACAAAGCTAAGGTATGTGGGTTTTAGCCATTGGGTCCTTCCACCCATATTGCCCTAATCTCTTTTTTACTCAATTTTCATGATTTAAAGTTGATTTTACAAATGGGTTTGCTAGTTTGAACATGTCTATAAACTATGTTAGAGTTATGTAAGTTTGTGACTGTTTTTCTATGCTTTTAGCTATAAATCTTGGAGCTATAGTAAGATTTGATGAGGGGTTTCGATGTATATTACTTGAGAGTGGTGCAAGATATTGATTGATGGTTTTACAATGAATTTTCTTGCATGATTTCATCTTTAAATTGCATGATCTTATACTACCATTTCATATTCGCCAAGTGTTTGATAAAATATCGGGTTATGGTTTCTTGAGGAATTGAAGTTCCAAAGTATGAGATATGATGTGAATGACTATATGAAGATGAAGACAGCTTGTGTACATGATATTCTATATAGAGTGTTGCATTAGACCGTGCCTAGTCCAGGCAACCTAGTTAAGGGGTTAATATCTCAAACACCAGGGTGGTAGGTGAGATTGCCACTAACCTAGATGAGGAGTTTGTACCTCACATACTAGGGTGATCGGTACGATTATCACTAAACTAGATGAGGGTTTTGTACCTCATATATCAGGGTGATAGGTGCGATCATCACTAACATAGATGAGGGGTTTGTACCTCACACATCAGGGTGATGGGTGATATCATCATCAACCTACCAAGGGGTTTGTACTTTGGAAATCTAGCTTGGTCTCTTCTATACATATGATATCCTAATTGAGCATGAGTTATGTAAGCATATTTTACTTATGCATTGAACATACATGTAATATTGTCATATTATGCCTATTTCTTATTGTTATGCATTTTGATTATGATGCCTATCTCTTATTGCATTGATCCTACATATTTAGTACATTCAAACGTACTAACGCATACTCTTGCCTACATGATATTACCATGTAGGAACCGGAGCCCAAGTTGATCATCTTCCTCCTCCATGTGGCGAGTTTGGTACTTCTCAAGCTAGTTGGTGAGTCCTCCATTTCGGGAACGTTTATCTATGTTCCTCTTATTATGTATTGAGACAATCTTCTTTATGTTTTTTTTTTACTATGAGGGTGAGCCTGGTTGCTTTGTCTTGGCGCTCGCTCTTATCTATGTAGTAGAAGTGTTGTTAGACGTGCTATGTATCTATGTTATGAGCCTTGACTCTTTTGTCTATCGGTGTTGATGTTATACAAACTTTCCCTTAGTTCTAATTCCCCTTGCTTATGTTTCTTATGTTGTCTTAAATTGTTTCCGCGACCAAGGATGTGTAATGATATGCTATGAGGCTTGTTTGGGGTTTCTTTGGGTCCTCCATTCGCTTGTCACATCGAGGTCCTAGGCTTGGATCGTGACAAAGATGGTTTCAGAGCACTAGGTTGGTAGATCTTTGGAGTCCATCACACCGTGTCGATTAGAGTCTTATTCATGATTGTGTTATGCACCGCAACAATGAGTTGGAGGCTAAGATACGTTAGGAAATGTTTCACTTCTTTATGATCCTTGTCGTGCGATAGAGTTAGGTTCCGTAGGGTTTATTACTAACCCCTAACCATTACATTTCAGGATATGTCTCAAGCTACTCAAGATGGCAATATGTCGAACGCAGAGGTTCATAATACTCTATGGGTAATGGCCACGTCAGTGACAACATTGGCAACCCAACTCAATCAACAAGTGAGTGCTCCTGAGGCTTCAAATAGTAAGTGTCGGGGTTATGAGACCAAGAGGGCCCGCGTTGAGGGCAAGTTCCAAAGTCCTAAAGATAGAGGTGATGCCATATATCCAACATGTGATAATGTTCATAGAGGCCCATGTTTGAAGGATACCAATGCTTGTTTTGGTTATGGAGAAGGGTAACATAAGAGGAAGGATTATCCTTATAAACACAATAAAAGTAAAGGATGTGATGGTGGGAGACCAATTCCAAGTGTTCAATGTATGGAAAGAACCATGGTGGCCCATGCTTGAGGAAGACCAATGCTTGTTATAGATGTAGTGAAATAGATCACAAGCTAGTTAATTATCCATATATTCGAAGGAAGTGTAGGGGTGGTCGAGCTTTGGATCGAAGTGGCCATGTTGATCAAGTGGCTCAAGGAGGGGATGAAGTGTCCGATGCTATTATCGGTAAGTTAAAGTTTCCTTGGCTTTGTTGTGCATGCATTGCTAGGCTCGATGTGTCACTATTTCTTCTCTATTCTTTTTGGTTTCTAGTAGGGCTTCTTATGTGCCCAAGTTGTTGTGTGGATCTTGGGTGTCTATCCTTTCATTGGGTATATTGTTGTTAAAAGGTTTATAGGTGTTGAACCGGGTTTGTATTGCATTAGGTCTTGCTTTGTGGCTTTTTGGAGTTGGTATGGTGAATTTTGATGTCATTATAGGGATGGAATGGTTGCATGCACATTGTGTCTTCATAGATGGTAGTACCCGTAGAGCTAGATCCTGAATCCCTAATGAGCCCATCCTTGAGTGGAGGTTGTCAAATGGTAGCAAAGGAGGTAGGTCCATTTCATGTCTTAAGGTACAATTGATATCTAAGGGGTTGCATTTATCATCTTGTGAGAATTGGAGGTGTTGAACCTAAGTTATTTTGTTTATAGAATTGTTGCTGGTGGTAGATGAGGCCTTGAATGTCCCTTTCTGATAGTTTGAATTTTGGGGTGGTGTCCTTTGGTTGGACTAGTGCACAGACTATACCTATAAGTTTCATGAATAAGATCCTTTAACCCCTGCTTTAATAGGCTTATTGTGGTTTTGGTGATGATCTGATAGTTCGTTTCCTAATGGGGTGGTGCATGTGAGTCATTGAGGGTAGTATTACAAAGTTTAAGGAAGAAAGGTGGATGCTCAATAGGAGAAGTGGGAGTTTGATTGTAAGAGGTTGCCTTCCTAGGCCATGTGGTTTCGCGTGATGGCATTAAGGTGGATTCTAAGAAGACGAAGGTGATTAGAGATTAGCCTAGACCTTTGAACCCATCGGAAATTAGGAGCTTCTTGGCTTAGCAGGCTAATACCAGAGGTTGTGAATATGTTATCTTCTATTACTTCTCTTATGACATAGTTGACCCTAAGTAAGGCCAATGTTATGACCGACGTTTTGAGTAGGGCGATTTGATAGGTCTGGGAGTTGCTATCTCTTGTATGATTCCTTTGTCTTAATAGGATTCATGTGTATGTCCCGGATGGTTGCGTGAGCTTATAGTGGCTAGAAGAGATCTATAAGGGCTGCCTATGTTATGTTGCTTAGAGTCTTGTCTTGTAATCTTGGTTGGACTTAGCTTGATAGATTGGAGGTCTTGGGATATTTCGGTCTACTTGCATATGATGCTTCCAATGAGTGTAGAATCTGTAAGGTTGTAATATGATGGTTAAGGATGGTCAATCTATTTAGTCAACTACAATGGGTTAGTCATTTTTCTAAGGTTGATTTGAGCCTCAGGCTTTGTTCTCATGTGTGGAGGAGGGTGGGTGATATCCCTAAGTGTCCTTTTGAACTAGGAATGATCATTTTGAATATTGGTGGAGTTGTTTGGTTGATTTAACCATTGGTTATGTTTATGTGTCTCTAGAGTAGGGTCTTAGAACACTACCTTAATATGTTTGTGGTAGTCTCTAGTAATAAGGCATTGAATTGTGTAGAGCTTGTGAATTATTTGGGGATAGTGCTGCAAGACTTGGAGGATGAGTGGTTGTTTATTAAATGATGATAAGTGTGTTTTGCGGATGATAAGAAGGTGGTTAGAATTCTTTAAGGATTATGATATGAGTGTGCATTAGTTTTTTTTTCGGTGAGGCTACTGTTGTGGTTGGTGCTCTAAGTAGGGTGCCTATGGGTAGCTTAGCTTATGTGGATAATGGTGGCAAAGAGGAGACTAGCAGGGTCTATCGGTTGGTTAGATTGGAAGTTAGGTTGAAGGAAGTTGAGCATGGTGGTGTAGCATTCCTAATGGTTCTAAATCTTCTTTGGTTAAGAGGTCTAGATTAAGCAGGGCCTTGATTCCGTCTTATTAGAGTTGGAAGTTTTGGATGGAAAGATGGTAGAGTGGAGGAAATCCCCCAAGGGGGAGATGGTAATTCGTGGAGACAAGTGGAATAGTGTGGTTAAGGTTGACAAATGAGTTATGGTTGTGAGTCCTTATAGGATGAATATAGAAATTGCTAAGGTTGCATAAGTTTGGGGATTGCCAATGGATAGGGGTATGGTTTGTCCAGTTTGACATGCTTCTAGGTTGAAGGGATATGTTCACGACTCTAGTGTTATAGCACTCTTTGAGATTGTGGGTGATGTGAAGGACAGGTTGGCTTAGGGGAAAGTCCCGGTGGAGGTGTTGGATGGATAAGCGGAGGTGGTTGATTAATGAGGATGTAGTGTTCATTAAGGCCCTCTTGCAAGGATCATCAAGTCAAAAGGTGTCTCTAAGGAAGTCAAAGCGGTCTCATGGGAGCGATATTCGTACCTCATTCACTCTAATCAAGCCTAAGATAGCGACCAAGTTCTTCATGTGATTTCAAGTCTTATATTTCAAGTCCTATGTCATTCATGTGTATTCATGTTTAAGTTAGCAAAGTTATGATGATTTCACACTTATGTTGAGATTTTGAAAATAGTGTTTTAAAGGTAATGTTGCATTCTTGTTGGGGCTGACTTGTTTATGATCACTGTTTTCTTGTAAGTCTCTTTTTACATTTGGAGATGAATGTTCCCAAGGGGGAGATATTGAAACAATCCCAAAAAGTGCCCAAAAATGTGCCTCAGAATGCCAGGAATTGTAAATTCCATATATCTCAAAATCCATTTGTTATTTTGAAAATATGACTTCATATTCTTGTTCAGGGGTCAAAATTAGAGGGAAAAGGGTCTAACCCTAATTTAAGAGCGAAAGATTTGCAATTATGAAATTCAAAAGTGCGAATTCTGATGGCCTCTGCGCATTCATAGCGCGACGCGCACCAGCCTTACTTTGGTGCCAGTTTTCAATTTCGGTCCAAGACTTTTAAATCTTGGGCCTAGGCCTTCACACACTAGAAAACACATATACTTAGTATTATTTCACCCTCATATCACCTAAGATATTTCCCAATACTCACTCAAACCCTTAGTCATATACTTCTCTCAAGATTCAAGTCTCAAAACCTCATTCGGATTTCAAGGTTCTCTTTCAAGCTTCAAGACTCCATTTTCAATCTTCATCAAGAGCTTCTACAAAGCTAAGGTATGTGGGTTTTAGCGATTGGGTCCTTCCACCCATGTTGCCCTTATCTCTTTTTTACTCAATTTGCATGATTTAAAGTTAATTTTACAAATGGGTTTGCTAGTATGAACAATGTCAAACCTATGTAAAGTTGTGACTGTTTTGCTATGTTTTGAGCTATAAATCTTAGAACTATTGTAAGATTTGATGAGGGATTTTGATGAATATAGAGTGTTGCAAGGTGTTGATTGATAGTTTTACAATGTATTTTCTTACATGATTTCATCTTTAAATTACATGATTTTACTACCATTTCACATCCGCCAAGTGTTTGAAAAAATTTCTGATTATGGTTTCTTAAGGAATTAAAGGTCCAAAGCATGAGATACGATATGAATGACTATATGATGATGAAAATAGCTTGTGTATATGATATATTCAATATAAGGTGTTGCATTAGATCATGCCCGATCCAGGTAACCTAGTTGAGGGATTAATATCTCAAACACCAGGGTGGTAGGTGAGATTGTCACTAACCTAGATAAGGGGTTTGTACCTCATGCACTAGGGTGATGGTGTGATCATCACTAACCTAGATGAGGGATTTGTACCTCACACACTAGGGTGATGGGCGATCATCACTAACCTAGATGAGGGGTTTGTACCTCACACACCAGGGTGATGGGGGATATCATCGTCAACCTACTAAGGGGTTTGTACTTTGGAAATCTAGCTTGGTCTCTTCTACACATATGATATCCTAATTGAGTATGAGTTCCTTAAGCATGTATTACTTATGCATTGAAAATACATATCATATTGTTGTATTATGCTTATTGCTTATTGTTATGCATTTTGATTATGATGCCTATTTCTTGTTGCTTTGATCCTACATACTTAGTACATTCAAACGTACTAATGTATACTCTTGCCCACATGAAATCACCATGTAGGAACTAGAGCCCAAGTTGATCATCCTCCTCCTCCACGTGGCTAGTTCGATACTACTCAAGCTAGTTGGTGAGTCCTCTGTTTCAGAGACGTTTATCTATATTCCTCTTATTATGTATTAAGACACTCTTCTTTATGTTCTATCTTGACAATAAGTGTGAGCCCGGTTGCTTTGTCTTAGCGCCCACTCTTATCTATGTAGTAGAGGTGGTATTGGATGTGTTATATATCTATGTTATAAGACTTGACTCTTTTGTCTCTGGGTGTTGATGTCATGCAAACTTTCCCTTAGTCTGAATTCCCCTTGTTTATGTTTCTTTTGTTATTTTGCATTGCTTCCCCAACCAAGGATGTGTATAATATACTATGAGGCTTATTTGGGGTTCCTTTGGGTTCCACATTCACCGGTCACGTCTAGGCCCTAGGCTTGGGCCGTGACATTTGTCACACCCCAGGTTTACACCCTGGGCGCGGCTAGTACCCAGAATCATTTCTGGTCCCAAGTGAATCACTTCGTCTGGCTACTCTACTCAGTGAGAGACTTAAATCATAATGGAAAGGCTTCAATATAACAAGCTAAGAATACCAAAATGTCTGAATAAACTGAAATGAGAAGTATCTCAACAACAACTGAAATAAAGAGATCAGAAATACTTGTCACATAGTCTATACAACCTCTTACTAGAATAATCTATAACTACTATCGTGATAGGACCCAAGTCACCACAACTGAAGGAAATAATTTCAGAAGACCCTAACTGAGAAGAGGCCTCACCAATAGCTAGATGGATGTCTGGTCCTCAATGGAGCGTCTGCTAAGGGACTTTGTAACCTGCGTCTACATCATGAAATGATGCAAGTCCTAAGGATGTTAGTACATAGAATGTACGGTATGTAAAATGGCCAAAACGGAAACACAGGGTAAGGAAACACCTCCAAAGTAATTAAAAAATATCTCAAGATAAAGTAGCATAAGTAATAAATACAATACATGCTGAAAATAGAACATGTTGAAAATCTGTATGTAAAATTTAACTTGCATTAACTTGAGGAGTTTCTCTAACCAATAACATCCACTATGAGCTTTGTGGTGATACATCATCTTGCTCACGCTTCCAGGTCATCCCATACTTTGCTGAAGTAAGGAACGAAAACTAGGGGAGTGAATCTATCCTAAAACTGGACTATCTCAGTGGTAAGTGAGAAGTTGTATATTGGTACAATCCAATCCTATGGTGGCTATGTAGTTTATGAGTTCAAGTTATTAGTATTATTCTCACTCATATCAGTACTCAATACTAGTTCCAAAATAACTTTTATAATGCTCATAACTTAAAGCATAAGAGTTCTCAAAATATCTCTTGATCTTTTTGGACTTAGCGCAACTTAGCTTTTCTTAAACTCTCTCTCTCTCTCTCTCTCTCTCTCTCTCTCTCTCTCTCTCTCTCTCTCTCTCTCTCTCTCTTTCTAAATATATTATCTTTATATCTTTCTTAATGTAATATTTTTTTTTT
>JAOTQR010097309.1:9675-30136 GCA_025774065.1 Solanum ossicruentum | reverse complement strand
TAACTAGCACTAGAATAAACAAGTCAAATTAACAGAATAAGTATGTACCTAGAACTCTAATACACTTGAGAGTTGTGATGCTAGCGCAACCTAGAATAATGAAGGCAAAGGAAGAGTATAATAGAGAAAGTACATCTATGAAAATAGAAGATCCAAGTAATTTTGAATTACAACGAAATATATATATTGATAAGAGAAAGCGATTAGAGTTTTTAAAAATAAGTAAGTACCAATGAGAATGAGGCGTTTGTCAGGCTTAGAAGAGCATCTCAATCGGTGGAGAACTTCAGACATAAGGTTTTCCGAAGGAATATCTTCTAATGAAGCTGTCATGCTTCCTCGTGCCTACAACACTTGTTCTAATGGATTATTTATTCCTTTGGTAACGGTTGGTACACCAAACTATGCATACATAAAAATGACTCTCTCTAATACAATGACTTTGTAAGAGCAAACAAATCGCAAGAAAGGGAATTTATTTTTTTTTTTAAAATAAAGAATGTAGCAAAGTCAATGAACAGAGATACGTTGTGTTGAAATTTGAGAATTTCTCTTCTCAATTTGTGGGCCGCTTTTTAATCTACAAACCTTTTTTCTTACTTTTGTTTATTTTAAAATCCTTTTTTGCTATAAATCACCACACTGTGGATGTTCACTTTTCAAAAATTTACTCTCATTATTTATTTTCATTACCAAGAGATCATACAATTCTCATAATCTTACACTTTTCATAATTTCCTTCATTTTTATCACAACTCAAGCAAGGCCGTAAGTGTGACACGGTGATATGAGCCCCAACCAAGTCATCTTAGTTTATCATTAAGCATTCATAAGAGAATGAAAACATCATCACAAGATATATGAAAAGAGGTATATGGGTCTTATATCAACATCATAAGGAAAAGAACTACTTAGTCCAAACAGAGAAAGATTATAGACTGTTTACACTCATATCAACCAAGATGCCTCTAACCGTAACATAGTGGATCCTAGCTCACCCTTAGAAATAGTAAAATGATGTAGTTTTAAAATACCAATAGAACGTAAAAATATAAGATAGAGTATCATTTTGCTCGTCGTCGAAGTATGAGGACTTGCCACCTTCTTTAATAATCTTTAAAAGATTGCCTCAGAAGGAGGAGAAATACTAGACCTTACATTTGTAATAATTTTAGTAAAATATATGTTAGTACATTGGAATACTAAGTATGTGAGCAGTACATGATACATATAGATACAAGCACATATAACATGAGTAGGATAATGCATGAGTCATTGAATGCAAGACTATAATAACATGTGCATATGAAGTAATACATGATCATAAGTTGTGTGGTCTAAACATCAAAATCATATAAAGCTTAAAGTAACATAATCATTTTGTGGAAGATTATTATAACCGATAATAATACCATGTGATGATTTACTACATGGAATCTAATATATCACTACATTGATAAAGAGAAAGACTACTTGCCAAGGTAGTCTTCGTCATGGTACATTCATTCAAACAGTCAAGGGCTGAATTTGGATATACTAGCCTCTCCTATAAGACAACTTATGGTAACACATAGTTTTAGACAAGAGGTTGCTACTAGGATTTCCTTGGGTGGACAATCTTAAAGTCCATCGGACTAAACCCTACCTCGAGCCTTCTCGATGCTGACCCAAATCTTATGAAATAGTAAATCATAATGTCATAGCCAATCATAAATCAATCATAGTTTTGATTCACTAAAAATCATCATTTATAAGAATAAATCATAAAACCTTAGAGGATTCATCAATATGAGAATTGTCCTTGTCACACATGAATTCATTGATTAGGTGAAAATTGTCCTTATCACCAACATTCATTTGTCATTGAAGGGACTTCATTAAAAAATTATTGAATAACTTTCATAAACCTTGAAAGAAGCCCTTATCATTCATGATCATAGTTCATCATAAATTAGGGACATGATACGGGTTTAATCTCAAATCATCTTAAAAACATACAATTTAATGAAATTCATACATAATTGCAATAGAAATCATCAATTAAAATCATAATTATAAAAATACACATTAGTGATCATGAACCCTAGAAAGTCTTGTAGGAAAATTACTTGAAAATTATCATAATCATGAAATTAGATAATAAATTATGGTTAATTGAGTAATCAAACTATAATTGAAAAATAATTCATACAATTAGATAGGAATTGGACAAGACTCGTCATAGGATCATGAACCCTAAAGAGAATTTGTAGAGAATTTATAAGAAAAATCATTAATTTAATGTAATTTACATCAATTCGCATTAGGATAGATCAATACTCATAATCTACGTTATAACTAAAGAAATTAGGTAGAAGTTGAGAAGACCTATAAAAATATACGTACTTGAATTTGGTTGACAAATTAGAGAATTTGAAGGAACTTCATAGAAGAAAGGATTCGACAGACAAAAACTCACATACATTGAACAAGAAACTAAGAGAAGCTTGAGAAATTTCTTGACTTTATTGTAATGACCTGGTTGGTTATTTTTATTTTATTTGTGAAAATTGTCATTTTATCTTTTCGCAAGTTGCTTAGGGCCTATTTTGAACAAGCTATATGATTGAAATTGAAGTCCTGTGTTTTTAAAGTTGAAGATATTAGTATTGACATTTTTGAAAGTTTAAGTTGTTGAAAAAAATGAGTTTTTGTGCCATTGTAAGTTTTAGGTGTCTGATCGGAGATCCACCGATTCCATTAGCTCTGGAACATTAAAACTGGACTATGAGAAGTTACAGAACTAAATTTGGAGTTAAAATGATGTTTTAGGCACAAAGTAGTATTTTTAGTTATTTTTGGAACCGCAACATTCAGAGTTCTGAAGCTCGGTTCCGACAGTTTCACTAGTTTCGAATGATGAAACTAATGCTAGAAATACTCTCTTCATAATTTTTGGAGATGCCGAGGGCAATTTTGATATTTTAACTAGTTTATATGAGTTGCATTGGTAAATATGGTGAGAAGACCTTGAAATCAATTTTTAATGATTATGTTGAGTCTGAATCACGGTTTCTGCAATGGATACATAATTGGTCTATATAACTCTGAGTCCAGATGAGTTTCGAGGGTCCGTGTCGAGTAGGAAATTTGACTTGGACATTGCTGGTGCACAAGTCTCAGGTGCAGTGACATTTCTTCTCCACGTTCACGGAGGTCTGGAGGACTTTGCACTCTGCGTTCGCGGAGGTTTGATCCATGTTCATGGAGGTAGTGTAGGAATCATCTACTCTGTATTTGCAAGATAAGTGTCCTGTTTCGCAAAGTATGCATGTGAGTGGAACACCCTCTCTTCCAACTTCTTCTCTGCGATTACGGGTTGGTCTTCGCATTTGCGGAGGGTCTTTTGGTCAACCTCCATTGCATTTGCGGGATCCCACCCACGTTTACATAATGTTTTTATCACCTGAACAGTTTTAAACTCAAGAATCACCATTTTTACTTTGTTTTCAAACTTTCAAAGCTTTTGGAGCGATTTTGAAAGAGGAATTTTAAAGGATTTTGTTTCGTAAGTGTTTATAGCACTATTTTAATTATTTTTTCATAAGTTTTATCTTGATTCTGTCTTAAATTTCATGATTTTGTATGTCCATAATTGGGGATTTTTATTCTATGATCTTAAAACTTTAAAATGATGATTTCTCCTTCGATTTGAACTCAATTTTAGTGAAATTTTCACTCATTGACTCTATTTTTCGTGTGGAACCTGATTTTAAAGTCAATTTTCAAATTCAGGAACTTTGAATTTTAGCCCTAAAATTGACCATTTTGTCGTAAGCCTAATTCGTGGCAATATGAATATCAAAATGCACCTCTTGATGTGTAGTATCTATTTTTGATAGTGATTTATCGATCCGGGGATCGTTTGGAGGTTTAAGCTAATTGAAAGCTTGTCCAAGTGCAGTTTCAGCATCGAAGCAGGTTCGACTAACCTTTTTGGGATTGGAATTGAGTTATCATGTTTATGTGGTAATTGTGAGACCTAGACTAATTTATGAGTAATTGAGTTGATATGGTGGAATATTGATGGAAATGTGATCCTAGTTGAGTCGAATTATGTGTAAATTATGAATCTATTGGTGAATTGAGATGAAATCTTATAAATTGAAATAATTTACGCTAAAAATATAATAATATGAGACTTGTGATGCCATTTGGATAAATATGTGGTAATTGATGACTGTTGAGATACCTTCAAAGTTTATACGCATAATTTGGGACGAGTGAGATCTGGTATGGAATTGTGCTTGTATACATGGGATGAGTGAGGTCCGGTATTGTTGGTACACTTACCTATTGAGATAATTATGATGATATGAGACATGTTGATGGTTGGGCACTAGTTGTGACACTTGATATTATCCTTTATGTTCATATGATTATTTGAGATTCATGTATTAGTATTCTTGTTATGATAACATTCTATATATTTACATGCATATCTGGATTGTATCATTGATTTACATCTATTTCATATTGCTTTGTGCTATCCATTGACCTGATTAGGAGGCAAGGGTAATATGCTCCACATTTGTACAATCCCTTGACCTAGGCAGGAGGAAAGGGTGAAATACCTCACCCCCTCAACAAGGTGTGGTCAACTTCCTTTCATCATCATAAAGTCATTTAACTCATAAGCCATGTTATAGACCCTCAATAACTCAAGAACCATTAATCGAACATTTTATCAAACACTTGGCGGTTGTGTAATACTAGTAAAAAATCATGCAATTCAAGAGTGAAATCATGTGAGAAAACTTAATGTAAATCAACCTACACACACTTAATAATACCCTCATGCAAGATACATTGAAACCCCTCATCAAATCTCACAATAGATCATAGATTCATAGCTTAAAACATACATAATTAGTCAACATTTTGTAAAAACCCCAACATAGTTCATAATCAAATCCGTAATGAGAATACCCATAGATAAATCAACTTGAAAACATGCAATTTACTTAAAAAGGAAGGTTGGGAACCATGGGTGAAAGGGCCCACTGGTTGAAACCCACATACCTCAAGTTTGGAGATTTCCTTGATGAAGATTTGAATGAGAACTTGAAGCTTGAATGAATTTCTTGAGATCCAGAATGAGTTTGGGACACTTGAATTTTCATGAAATATTTGTCTAAGTGTTAGAGAGGGTTTTGGGGAAAGTCTTCAATGATATGACGTTGAAAAATGACTAAGTATAGGTGTTTTTACGTATAGGAAGACTGAGGCCCAAGACCCCAAAGCCTTAGGCCGAAATAAGAAAACTGGCAACAAAATACACTGCTCTGCGACAACTTTGTGCCTCGGAGCCAATGCACACTGCTTCTGGAAATTGAAATTTTTGGAAAACAAAACTTTGCCATGGTTGATCTAAAATCGGGGTTATACCCATCTCCCACTCAATTTTTCCCCCTGATAAAGAATATGAAGTCGAATTTTCAATATTATGCATGAATTTTGAGATATATGAAAATTACGATTATAGGCATTTTCGAGGCACATTTTTGGGCACTTTTTGGGGGTTTCAATATCTCATTCTTGGGAACATTCAACCCTAAATGTCAAAGAAACATATATGAGAGAAATAATCAAGACGAGTTCAGCCCGCACATGAATGCAACAAATGAATTAAAACATCATTTCAAAAATCTCAACATAATTTTCAAAATCACGATAAACTTGTCAACATAAACATGAATGCATGCAAATGACATAAGGGCTGAAACGCAAGACTTGAAATCATATAAGGGACTTAAATTAGTACCTTAAGCTTGAGTGGAATGGATCTATTTTATTCAAATTTGATTAAGAGATAGGGATATCGCTTTTGTATGTCCGCTGCGGCTTCCCATGTAGCATTTTCAACTTGTTGGTTTCTCCAAAGAACCTTGACGGAAGCAATATCCTTGCTCCTCAACCTCTTCACTTGTCTATCCAAAATTTCTATCGAAACCTCTTCATAAGTCAAATTGTCTTCAACAACACTCACAACATCTAAAGGCACAATAGCATTTGGGTCACCAACACACTTCCTCAACATAGACACATGGAAGACCGATTGAACCATATTCATATCATTGGGAAACTCTAACTCAGAGGCCACCTTACCAATCCTCCTCAACACTCTATAAGGATCCGCAAATCTTGGACTCAATTTATCCTTCTTACAAAAATGAACCACACCCTTCACAAATAGACCCAATCACCAACATTAAATTCAAGGTCCCTTCTCCTCACATCGGCATAAGACTTTTGTCGACTTTGGGATGTTTTCAGCCTTTGCTTTATCATTCTCACCTTCTCCATGGCCTCCATAACAAAGTCTGGGCCTAACAAACCATCTCCCCCGCCTCAAACCATCCAACCGGAGATCTACAACGTTTACCATAAAGAGTCTCAACAGGAGACATATCAATGCTTGAATGATAACTATTATTTTAAGAAAACTCAATGAGTGGAGATATTCATCCCAACTACCCTTGAACTCAAAAACACAAGCTCTAAGCATATCCTCAAGATTTTGGGTAGTTCTTTCAGCTTGGCCAACAATTTGAGGGTCAAAGGTCGTACTTTACCTTGGTACCAAGACTCCTGTGGAAGGACCTCCAAAAGTGAGAAGGAAATTGAGCACTATGATCCAATATGATAGACAAAGGCACCCCATGCAATCTAACCAACTCATGAATGTACAATTTGTCATAATCTTAGGCACCATAAGCAGTCTTAAGCAGTAGAAAATGAGCTGACTTTGTTATTTTATCAACTACAACCCAAATAGAATCAAAATGCTTTCTAGTCTTAGGCAACCCAACTACAAAATCCATGTTAACTTCCTCCTACTTCCAAGTAGGAATCTCTATATCTTGGGCTAGGCCACCGGGCCATTGATGTTTGATTTTCACTTATTGGCAATTATAAAAACCGGATACAAGCTTAGTGTAACACCCTGTGAAATTACCAAAACGCCCCTAAAACATTATTATGCGCACAACTCGTCTTCCAAAACTCCGATGAAAAATTCGAGACCTGATTTGCGATCGGCACAAAAAATTGAGTCAGAAAATGGTCTCGACCCGATTTAAGAGTAATCGGAGCAAAAAATAATTTTCGCTAATTAATAAAAAAAAATAGTGTCTGTCCACATCCTTGGCGTGATCACAGACAAAACGCAGAGCAACACTTTAATTTTTTTTCATTTTTGATGAGAGTTAGTTTTTCAAAAATTTCACAAAATACAGAGGTGCGTGCCCCCTCCGCAACGCGCACTAGTGTACCAGTTTTAACTTTTTTTCTTTTATTTCTGGAAGGGAAATTTTGTCCTTCCTAATAAATTTTAATACCCAAAATAAAATTTTAAAGGGTATTTCACACGAAAGGGTTTCAAAACCCATATTTTTCTAAGGCAAACATATTTTCTGAGAGAGAAGAAGAAGAAAGGGTTAAGGGTTCCAAGTCCAAGTCATAGATTCTTGAAGGAAATTAAGAATTCTCCAGTTTCAAGTATGTAAAGGCTACCAAAAAACATGAGATTGTTCTTCCATGTATCCCAACGTAAATTAAGGATGCAAGATTGATAATTAGAGTCATGAATAGTGATTTCTTGAAAGTTTTCTCGAATAATACCTTTAATTTTTGAATATTGTCTCTAATTCTTGAATATGTTCTTTAAATTATATTTTTATATCTTAAGTTGATGATCATCATGTTTAAATTTAATGTATACCTGCATTATTATGTGATTGTTACTTAACCCGTATAAATTCTCTCTATAAAGACTTGAATAATGAACTTACCGGGATGTCTAAAGCTTTGAGGGTCTGAATGTGATGTCTGACTGAGTATGAGTCTGAGTCCTGAGGTGATATATGTTGGTGATTGTGATAGCTCAAAATAATATTGATAGAATTGGATGAATATATTCCCTTGAATTTGAAAGGATAGTCTTGCCCATAGAGGTTGAGTGATGGAAATCGTTGATGAATTGATAGACTTACGAGCATGTCGAGTTCTGGGAGGAGTATTGAGCACTGAAAATGAGTAAGAGTGAGTCCCACTCGCACTCATTACCTACGTGGCCAGTGTAACAAAGGATTGGACTGTGAGAATAGATGTTTCCTTAGTTCCAAAAGAGGACTTACTATTATACACCCCTGATGTATGCCCTATCACCCCGGCAAGGTACTGGATGGATGCCGCAATGACATCGCTTCATTGTACCACCACTAGTTCATAGGTGGTGGGTGTAGGTCCAAGAAACTCCCTGATAGGTCTCCTAGTGATAGAACTCTGATGTGATGTGATTGCTTGATGTTTTGATGGATAGTGAGGTGATAGAGCCCGATCCTATACTCTAAGGTGAGGTTGAGTGGGTGATAAGTGATTGTTACATTGTTCTATTTATTTTAGCTCTTTTTATGTATAGTACATTCCACGTACTAATGCCCCTTTGGCGCTGCATCATTTTATGATGCAGATTCTGTAGACAGAGGACTTCAGCAGCCCAATCGTTGAGGTTCAGAGCTTTGATTTCAGACTGTGGTGAGTCCTCCCCAGCATTTGTAGGATGATTATTATTTCTTTTTATATCATCATTTGTTTGACTATGGCAACCATGACCTGTCATGATGCTTTCTTAGAGTTTAGTTATAAAGTCTTCGCAGACATAGACGGTTGGTGGATAGTGTCGGGCTTGTTAATTCCCGTTTCCTTTCTTTGAGATATTTATTTATATTACCTTATGGTAGCTTATTATTTTATTGGACCTTCCACATATGAATGGATGGAACGATGACAATGAGACTAGGTGGTCTGCTTAGGGACTTGCAATAGTCTTCGAGTGCCAGTCACATCTAGGGTACCCTCCCAGGGCGTGAGAAATTTGGTATCAGAGCCCAAAGTTCTAGTGTCCTAGGAAGTCTACAAAGCCATGTCTAGTAGAGTCTTGTTTATGGGTGTGTTGTGCACCATATTTCATAAACAAAAGGCTATAGGACATTAGGAAGTATTACACTTCTTCTATGATCTGAGATCATGCTATAAAGTTTAGCTTGTGGAATTCTTCTTTTAACTTGTGCATTTTACATGTATAGAAAATGCCACCCAAGAGAACTGTCGCTCAAAGAGATGCCCCAGCTCCCATGGCTGAGAAAACCCAACCGAAGGCTCCGATTCAAACTGAGACCAGGTGACGGGGACGCTCTGCTAGGACTGTTGAGGTCCCTCAGGCGCCCTGTGCTCAGTCCCAACCAGCTCCCACTACTGAGGTAGAATTTAGAGGAGCCATCTCCATGCTGACTCAATTGGTGGCTTCACAGGGGAATAGTTAAGGTTCTTAGGCCCCTAGTTCTGGCTCACAGGAGTCCTCAGCCACCCGGCTCAGGGACTTTTGGAGGATGAACCCGCCAATGTGTATAGGGTCGAAAGTGGAGGAGAACCCGCAGAATTTTATAGATGAGATGTATAAGGTTCTGAGGGCTATGCATGCGATTAAGCTTGAGGGAGTGGAGTTTGCGTCCTACCAGCTGAAGGACGTTGCTAAAGTGTGGTACACCTAGTAGGAGGGGACTAGAGGTGAGGATGCGGAGCTTGCCTAATAGGAGGAGTTTGAAACCATCTTTCTTGATCACTTCTTTGATCGAGAGTTGAGGGAGGCGAAGGCGGAGGAGTTCGTGAATCTGAAATAAGGAGGGATGACTGTGAAGGATTATAGCCTTAAGTTCATCAAACTATCAAGGTATCCCCAAGAGATGGTGAAAGATATAAGACAGAGGATGAGGAGGTTTGTGTCTGGTTTGGCCAGACATCTACAGAAAGAGTGTAGGCTGCTTTGCTGATTCCTGGTATGGACATCTCCAGAAGCACGGTGTATGCCCACCAAATAGAGGAGTATAAGAAGAGAGATAGAGAACAACATCTGAGCAGAAAGGCGAAATAAGCGGGACATGAGACTAGCCCGTAGAGACAGAACAGGGATGACAAATCCTATTTCCAGAAGAGATCATCACATCTGCACCATCTGCAGCAAGTGCACTAGTGCAACCCAACAGATATTATCAAAAATCTTAGAGTTATCAGAATTTAGGACCCCGGGCTCCTAATCTCAGATAGTATGACTCAGGGCCTGAGGGGAAAGCCACCTTGTGGCACTTGTGGGAAACTCCATCTGGGTAGGTGTTGTCTGGGCACGAATGCTTGTTCCTATGTGGGCAGGCGAGTCACTTCCAGCAGTAGTGTCCGAAGAGAAGATGAGGTGAAGAGAACAGCTGAGGGAGTCTTCCACAACATCCCTAGCGAGTAACCAGCAGAGGGGTACTACTATGGGTACAGAAGGCGGGATGAACCACCTTTATGCTATGGGTAACCGACAGGAGCAGGAGGCTGCACCAGATAGTTTCACAGGTAGGGTTCGAGTCTTTTCTTATGATTTATATGCATTACTTGACCCGGGTGCCACTTTGTCTTTTGTAACCCTTTATGTGGCTAGTAAGTTTGGGATTCTTCCAGAGTGTTTGCTTGAGCCCTTTACTATTTCTACTCCAACTGGTGAGTCTATCCTAGCTGAGAAGGTTTACAGGGATTGTGTAGTATCTATTTATCATAGATACACTTTAGCTGATTTTGGTAGAGTTGGAGATGGTTGATTTTGATATAATCATGGGCATGGATGGACTTCATGCTTGTTTTGCTTTTGTTAACTGTAGAACCCGGATTGTTAAATTCCAATTTCCTAATGAGCCAGTCTTAGAGTGGAGAGAGATTTTGGTTGCTCCTAAGGGTAAATTCATATCTTATCTTAGAGCTAGAAAGTTGATTTCCAAGGGTTGTACTTACCACCTTGTGCGAGTAAAGTCTGATGATTTTGAGTCTCCTACTCTTGAGTCAGTCTCGGTAGTGAATGAGTTTCCCGAGGTCTTTCCTGATGATCTTCCTGGAGTCCCTCTTGATAGGGAGATTGACTTTGGGATTGATGTTCTTCCCTAAACCAAACCTATCTCAATTCCACCCTACAGAATGGCCGCCGCAGAGTTGAAAGAATTGAAGGAGCAATTGAAAGACTTGTTAGAGAAAGGTTTCATAAGGCCTAATGTCTCACCTTGGGGTGTTCCGGTCTTATTTGTGCATAAGAAAGATAGGTCTTTGAGGATGTGTATAGACTACCGACAGTTGAACACAGTTACCATAAAGAATAAGTATTCTCTTCCCAGAATAGATGATCTCTTTGACTAGCTTCAGGGTTCTACTTGTTTCTCCAAGATAGACCTCAGATTAGGTTACCACCAGTTGAAGGTGATAAGACAGCCTTTAAGACATGGTATGGCCATTTCAAGTTCTTGGTCATGTCTTTCGGGTTGACAAATGCACCTGCACCCTTCATGGATTTGATGATAGGGTGTTCAGGCCATATCTTGACATGTTCGTGATCATGCTTATTGGTGTATTCGAGGAATGAAAAGGAGCATGCTAATCACCTTGGAGTGGTTTTGCATACACTCAAAGATCATGAGTTGTATGTGAAACTCTCCAAGTGTGAGTTTTGGCTCAAGTCAGTGGCTTTCTTAGGCCATGTTATTTCGCGAGATGGTATTCGGGTTGATACGTAAATGATTGAGGTGGTTAAGAACTGGCCAAGACCTACTTCTCCATCAGAAATAAGAAGTTTCTTAGGGTTGGCCGGGTACTACCGCAGATTTGTGGAGGTTTTCTCTTCTTTGTCAGCCCCAATGACAAAGTTGACCCAGAAGAAAGCCAACTTTCAGTGGTCTGAGGCACGTGAGAAGAGTTTTTAGGAGTTGAAGACTAGATTGACTACAACACCAGTGTTGACCTTGCCAGATGAGACAGGTGACTTCGTGATATACTGTGATGTATCTAGAGTGGGATTGGGTTGTGTACTCATATAGAGGGGGAAGGTGATAGCTTACGCTTCCAGACAGCTTAAAGTTCATGAGAAGAATTATCTGACTCATGACCTTGGGTTGGCAGTAGTAGTGTTCACACTTAAGATCTGGCATCACTACTTTTATGGAGTACATGTGGACGTGTTCACTGACTACAAAAGCTTGCAATATGTGTTCCCAAAAAGAACTCAACCTGTGGCAGACGAGACGGATGGAGTTTCTCAAGGTTATGTTATGAGCATTCTCTACCATCTAGGTAAGGCTAACATTGTTACTGATGCTCTTAGCATGATGTCTATGGGTAGCACTGCCCATATGGAAGAGAGGAAGAGTGAATTAGCTAAGGAAGTGCATAGATTTGCTTAATTGGGAGTGCAACTTGAAGAGAACAACGAAGGCGGGGTCATTGTTTAGAATGGTTCTGCTTCATCCTTGGTGTCAGAGGTGAAAGAAAAGTAAGATCAAGACCCTGTATTACTTCAATTGAAAGAAGCGGTTCACAAGCAGAAGTTGATGGTTTTCTCCAAAAGGGGAGATGGGGTATTGAGGTATCAAGGGAGATTTTGCGTACCCAATGTTGATAATGTTCGAGACAGAATCATGGTCGAGGCTCATAGTACGAGATATTCCGTCCATCCTGGCTCCACCAAGATGTACCACGACTTAAGGGAAGTCTATTGGTGGAATGGGATGAAGAAAGACATTGCAAAGTTTATTTCCAAGTATCAACAGTTTAAGGTTGAACATCGGAAACCATGTGGATTGGCATAGGCTTTTGAAATTCCAGAATGGAAGTGGAAGACGATCAACATGGACTTCGTCACCGGCTTACCAAGATCCAGGAAGCAGCATGATTCGATATGGGTGATTGTTGACAGAATGACTAAATCAGCACACTTTTTGGCAGTCAAGACAACTTATATAGCTGAGGAGTATGCCCGACTTTACATCTGTGAGATTATGAGGTTGCATGGGGTTCCTTTGTCTATCATTTCGGATAGAGGAGCTCAATTCACCTCTCAATTTTAGAGATCTTTTCATAAGGGATTGGGTCCGAAGGTGAATTCTAGCATCGCTTTTCACCCTCAAACAGATAGGCAGGCAGAGCGCACTATCCGGACTTTGGAGGATATGTTGAGAGCATGTGTTATTTACTTCAAAGGAAATTAGGATGACCATTTACCGCTGATTGAGTTCGCGTACAATAATAGCTATCACACCAATATTCAGATGGCCACGTATGAGGCATTATACGGTAGGAGATATAGATCTCGGATTGGCTGGTTCAAGGTGGGTGAAGCTGAGTTGATTGGACCTAATTTGGTACACCACTCTATGGAGAAAGTGAAGGTCATCAGCGAAAGGTTGAAGACAGCCCAAAGTCGCCAAAACTCATATACAAATGTGAGAAGAAGAGACTTGCAGTTCAAAGTAGATGATTGGATATACCTGAAGGTGTCACCCATGAAGGGTGTCATGCGATTTGGCAAGAAGGGGAAGCTGAGTCCCCATTATATCGGATCGTACCAGATTGTAAGGAGGATTGGAAAAGTCACTTATGAGTTAGACTTGCTTTCCGAGCTAGATGGAGTTCACTCGGTGTTCCATGTATCTATGATGAAAAAGTGTTTGGGGGATCCAGCCTTAGCGATTCCTGTGGAGAGTATGGGAGTTAAGGATAGCTTGACATATGAGGAAATTCTAGTCCACATCCTTGACCAAGAAGTTCATAAGCCGAGGAATAAAGAGATAGCCTCCGTTAAAGTCTTATGGATGAATCAATTTGTTGAAGAAGCTACATGGGAAGCTAAGGAAGCGATAAAACTCAAATACCCACACCTATTCGTACCAGATGATGACGAAGTTGAAGGTAAATATTCTTATCGTTAACACTTTCGAATGTTTTCTTTCTTTGAGTTGATGCCTTCGCCTTATCCCATTCCCGAGGCTAAGACAGAGATAGATAGATGATAGATAGTGAGGATTCGAGAGTTCCTGATTGAGGAATGAGGTGAGATTTGAGGTTACGCGTACATTTATTCTATCCTTACTAATCACTCGAGAACAAATGATCCCAAGGGGGGGATGATGTCACACCCTATGACATTATCGAAATGCCCTAAAATGTAATCATGCACACAACGCGTCTTCAAAAACTTCGATGGGAAATTTGTGACTAGATTTAGGGTAAGCATAGAAAATTGAGTTGGAAAATGGTCTTGACCTGATTTAAGAGCAATCGGAGTGAGAAATAATTTTCGCTAATTAATAAAAAAAATAGTTTCTATCCACATCCTTGGCACGATATGGACAGAACGCGGAGCAAGACTTTGCTTTTTTGTTTCATTTTTCAATGAGAGTTAGTTTTCCGAAAAATTTTACAAAATACACAGGTGCGCGCCCCCTCTGCGATACGCACCATTGTACCAGTTTTAAATTTTCTCTTTTATTTTGAGAAGGGTAATTTTTTCCTTCCTAATATATTTTAATACCCCCAAAATGTACTTTTAAAGGGTATTTCATACGAAAGGGTTTCAAAACCCATATTTTTCTAAGACAAAATGTACTTTCTGAGAGAGGGGAAGAAGAAAGGGTTACGGGTTCCAAGTCCAGGTCATAGATTCTTGAAGGAAGTTGAGAATTCTCTAGTCCTAAGTATGTAAAGGCTACCCAAAAGCATGAGATTGTTCTTCCATGTGCCCCAATGTAAAGTAAGGATGCAAGATTGGTAATTAGAGTCTTGAATAATGATTTTTTGAAAGTTTTATTAAATAATACCTTTAATTCTTGAATATTGTCTCTAATTCTTAAATATGTTCTTTAAATTATATTTTTATATCTTAAGTTGATGATCATCATGTTTAAAGTTTACTATATACCTACATTATTATGTGATTGTGATTTAACCCGTATAAATTCTCTCTGTAAAGACTTGAATAATGAGCTTAGGGGGATGTCTAGAGCCTTGAGGGTCTAAATTGATGTTCGACTGAGTCTGAGTCTGAGTACTGAGGTGATGTGTATTGATGATTGTGATAGCTGAAAATAATATTGATAGAATTGAATGAATATATTCCCTTGAATTTGAAAGGATAGTCTTGCCCATAGAGGTTGAGTGATGGAAATCCTTGATGTATTAATAGACTTATGAGCATGTCGAGTCCTGGGAGGAGTATTGAGCACTGAAAATGAGCAAGATGAGTCCCGCTTGCACTCATTACCTATATGGCTAGCGTAACAGAGGATTGGACCGTGAGAACGGATGTTTCCTTAGTTCCATAAGAGGACTTACTATTTTACACCCCTGAAGTACACCCTTTCACCCCGTCAAGGTACTGGGTGAATGCCGCAATGACATCACTTCATTGTACCACCACCAACTCATAGGTGGTGGGTATAGGTCCAAGAAACTCCCAAATAGGTATCCTAATGATAAAATTCTGATCTGATGTGATTGCTTGATGTTTTGATGGATAGTGAGGTGATAGAGCACGGTCCTACACTCTGAGGTGAGGTTGAGTGGGTAATGAGTAATTGTTACATTGTTCCATTTACTTTGGCCCGTTTTACATATAGTACATTCCATGTACTAATGCCCCTTTGGTGCTGCATCATTTTATGATGCAGATTCTGTAGACAGAGGATTTCAGTAGGCCAATCGTTGAGGTTCAGATATTTGATTTCAGACCGTGGTGAGTCCTCTGCAACATTTGGAGGATGATTGTTATTTCTTTTTATATTAGCCTTTTTTTGACTGTGGCAACCATGGCCTGTCATGGTGCCTTCTTAGATGTTAGTTATAGAGGCTTCATAGAAATAAATGGTTGATGGGCAGTATCGGGCTTGTTGATTCTCATTTTCTTTCTTTAAGATATTTATTCATATTATATTATGGTAGCTTATTATTTTGTTAAACCTTACGCATATGAATAGATGGAACAATGGTTATGAGACTAGGTAGTCCGCTTGGAGACTTGCAATAGTCTTCGAGTGCCAGTCACGTCTAGAGTACCCTCTAGGGGCGTGACACTTAGCAATGTCTCTCTTCATACCACCCCACCAATACACTTCCTTCAAATCTCTATACACTTTGTAGAACTGGGATGAATAAAATAGGAAGGATTATGAGCCTCATCTAAAATCTTCTTTCTCAAGTCAACAACATTGGGCACACACAACCTACCTGGGTACGTAAGGGCACTACCTCTCCTCCGGGAGAAAACCTCCACGTTACTATCTCTCACCAAGGCCTTCAACTCTAACAAGGTGGGGTCAAAATCTTGCTTTGGCTTTACCTCCTCAAATAATGAAGATTTAGAACCATCAACAACCACAATACCACCATTATCAACCTCTTCCAACCTAACCCCCAATCTAGCCAAGCGATGAACCTCTCTGGCTACCTCCTTTCCACCACTATCGATATGAGCTAAGATACCCATAGACACTTTACTTAAAGTATTGGCCACAACATTTGCCTTACCGGGTGATAATGCATACTCATATCATAATCCTTAAGAAGCTCTAACCACCTTTTTTTTCTCAAGTTGAAATCGGTTTGGGTGAATACATATTGGAGACTCTTATGATATGTGAACACATCAACATGAACCCCATACAAGTAGTGACACCAAATAGTCAAAGCAAATACCACGGCGGCCAATTCAATATCATGAGTAGGATAATCCTTTTCATACACCTTAAGTTTTCCAGAGGCATAAGCTATCACCTTACAATTTTGCATCAAAACACAACCCAAACCAATCTTAAGGCATCACAATACACAATAAACCCTTCTGGTAGAGACAAGAGAGGAGCAGAGACAAAGTTATCTTTCAAACTTTGGAACTCTTTTCACACTCATCGGTCCACACAAATTTTGCCTTTTTTAGGTCAACTTAGTCATGGGAGAAACAATAGAAGAGAACCCACTAACAAACCTCAGGTAGTAACCCGCGAAAACCAAGAAACTTCTAATATCCAATGGAGTCAAAGGTCTAGGCCAATTTCTAATTACCTTCGTCTTCTTAGGATCCACCTTAATACCATCACTCGACACATGACCTCACAAGGCAACTTGGTTCAACCAAAACTCACATTTTTCATATTTGGCATACAACTTCTCCTCCCTAAGATTTGCAACACCACCCTCAAGTGATCCACATGCTCATCCTCACTATGGGAATAGATCAGGATATCATCAACAAATACCACCACAAACAAACCAAGGTAGGGTTTAAAGACCCCATTCATAAGATCTATGAAGATAACCAGTGCATTAGTCAAACCGAAGGACATAACCACAAACTTATAGTGCCCATACCTAGTCTAGAAGGCCGTCTTGGGAATGTCACACTCCCTCACCTTCACTTGGTGATACCCATACTAAAGATCAATCTTAGAAAAGTAACTAGCCCCTTGAAGTTGGTCAAAAAGATCATCAATCTTTGGTAGAGGATATTTATTCTTCATGGTGACCCTATTATGTTGCTGATAGTCAGTGCACATTCTTAGAGTGCTATTTTTCTTCTTCAAAAGCAACATCGGTGCACCCCAAGATGATTGGCTAGACCTAATAAAATTCTTCTCCAACAAATCCCTTAATTACTCCTTCAACTCCTTCAACTCCGCCGGGACCATATGGTAAGGGGGAATAGAAATGGGTTGTGTATCAGGAAGGAGGTCGATGCCAAAATCTATTTCCTTTTCGGGAGGAGCACCAGGAAGCTCACAAGGGAAGACATCAAGGAATTCATTAACCACTGGTACCGACTCTATAGGAAGGACTTTGGACTCAACATCCCTAACCCCCACAAGATGATAGAGACACCCCTTAGAAGTCAACCTTTGAGTTTTAATGCAAGAAATAAATCTACTCTTGACCACCACATCATAACTTTTTCACTCAAGGACGGATTCATTAGGGATTGGAATTTGACCCTAAGGGTTCTACAATCAATAGAGGCATAATGCGCATGCAACCAATCCATCCCAAGAATGACATCAAAATCCACCATATCCAACTCAACAAAATCACAAGGCAACATTTTATGCAAAATGAAAATGGGACAGTTTCTATAGACCCTTCTAGCAACAATGGATGCACCAACAGGAGTAGACATCTCATAAGGCTCACACAATAACTCTGCTTTAACATGAAACTTTTTGGCAACAAAAGGAGTAATAAAAGAAAGAGTGGCACCCAAGTTTATCAATGCATACACATCAAAATCAAAGATTTTTAACATACCAGTGACGACATCGGGTACCTCATCTACCCCTTGCCTCCCTTGAAGAGCATAGAAATAATTCTACCTTAGGGAACAACTTTGTTGACCCACCCTTCCTCTAGGACCCGTATTTGCACCTTGGCCTTGTGGACGACCATCTTTGCCCTTGTTGTTATTACAAGGACAATCCATCATCTTATGACCCACTTCACCACACCCATAACAAGCATTAGTGTTCCTCAAACATTGGCCATCATGGCCTCTACTGCATCTTGGGCACATAGCATTAGGCACCACACCACCACCACCTTGGACCTTTGGGTTATCATTAGAAAACCATCTATTAGGAGCATTTGAAGACCCTTTGCCTTGATGAAACTAGCCACCCTTGGGACCTTGGAATCTATCTTTAAAACGGACCCTCTTGGCCTCATTACCTTTTTTTTTCCTCAAATTTTCCCCTATCAATTGTTTAGTATAAGTCATGAGGCGAGACGAATCCATATCACTTATCAACATAGCGGCATGACACTCCTCATTCACCAAATCAAATACACTCATCACAAACTTGTCCATCCTAGATCTTGGCATGGCTACCAATTGTGGGGCATATTTAGAGAGTTGGTTGAACTTGAGGGCATATACACTCACACGCATCGACCCTTGCTTTAGATGCATGAATTATCTCATTTTGGCCTCCCTTAGCTCAAGAGGGAAGAACATACTGCCTTAAACTCCTCCCAAAGGATCATATTTTTTCTCCCCTTCTCCTCCTTCCATTGAGTCAACCATATTTGGGCCACCCCTTTGCATTGATAGGCCACCAATTCCACTTTCTCCTCTGATCAATAAATTCTTGAGGATCTTAATATACTTTAGACCCATGGAACTCCGGGGGGGTCATCCTAGAAAAATCCCTCACCCTTGAGGCCTAAGTAGGAGCATGAGGGGCTTGGGCCCCGTTGGTTGATTTGATTAGTCATGGAATAGACTATCATGGTAATAGCATTCCAGACTCTTCATGAGCTGGTTGTTCTTCGGGTGAATGAACCCTTTTTTCCTCTTGGAATAGGCACAATCTAGCATAGCAAAGAACATTCGTCGGGGGGAATTGTTAGTTTAACTTCTATAGCATAACAAAGAGCAAGAAGAGGGAAAACATTTCCTAAAATCCCTCATAGCATCTTACTCGTAGTTGTGGTGCACTTCACAACCATGAATGATACTCATATCGGTACGGTGTGTTTGGATTCTAAGGACCATTAACAATCTAGTGCTCTGATACTATGGTTATCACAACCCAAGCCTAGGGACTAGACATGACACAGCGAATGGGAACCCGAAGGGTCTCCAAACGAGCCTTTTAGTATATTATTTACACATCCTTGGTCGCAGAAGCAATTAAAAAAAAATAAGAGATTAGAAAATAGGGATAAAGGGACTAATGGAAGTTTTATATAACCATAAACAAACAAGAGTCAAGAACATAGCATAATTACATCACTTATCCAACAACACCTCTAAACATAGACTTGAGCCGGGGGCCAAGACACTTTTCGGGCTCACCTTCATAGTAGCAAGAGTTCAACATAAAGAAATAACATAAGAAAGAGTAGCATAGCTAGTGTCCCCAAACTTAAGGACTCACCAAACCTTATCTTCAAGATAACCAACTAGCCATGGGAAGGATGATCGTGAGGGGGTCTGGTTCCTACATGGTAAAATCATGTAGGCATAGAGTATGCATTAGTACCTTTGAATGTAGTAATTAAGTAGGATACAAAGCAATAAGAGATAGGCAACATAGTCAAAATGCATAATCATAAGTAAGAGATAGTATATTAACAACATTGCATGATCAATGCTTGAAGTAAAACATGCTTATATCGAACATAATACATGTGTAGAAAGTGGCCATCCATCATCATAGACCACGCAAACTAGTACTTTGAATCCAAGGCATATCACCCCCTTGGAAGGTGATTGAGGTATCTACCCCTCAATTGGTCGTACAGGCATAACACCCCCCATCAAGGTGGCCAAGGTATATACCTCTCAACATGGTAGTATGGGCATAGCACCCCCCTCGACAAGGTGGTAAAGGTATATATCCCTCAATATGGTAGTACGGGGTTAGCACCCCCCGACAAGGTGGTCAAGGTATATACTCCTCAACATGGTAGTACGAGCATAGCACCCCCCGACAAGGCGATTAAGGCATACAACCCAGGGGGATATGGCGAAATTGGTAGACGCTACGGACTTAATTGGATTGAGCCTTGGTATGGAAACTTA
>JAOTQR010097291.1:0-72594 GCA_025774065.1 Solanum ossicruentum | reverse complement strand
TATTGGTAGTATGGTTTCATCATGTAAAACAAGAAGTACATGCTATTATGTTAAGCTGGAAATTCTGGACAACATATCTCCTAACTATTGTTGTGAACGTTTCTTGTTGTTCAATAGGATTCTCTCTTAATTGGTTTGATGAAATATGAAGTAATACTTATTTTATAAAAATATATAGGTTGTTGGTCATTTAATTAAGTTGCTGCACCACTTTTACAGTCCACAAAGATGAGTTGTTGTATAACATAAAAATTTTACTTTTAAAAGGAACTTGGGAGCTGAAAATTGTAATATGTTGCTCACGACATTAACCTATTTTGGGACTGTTTCAGGACAATATGAAGACTAGTTTTATGTGGTAAAAATATTGGAAACAATTTAGGAAAAGTTAAAACAAGTTTGGGATTGTTGGCGTCAAAGTGTGGTGAAAGGATGTAACGTTACGCCGCTTGTTTGTATGTCGTAAAGAATTATTAATTGTTGTGCCTTGTGGTCTGTTTTAGGACTATTAAGGATCTGTAATTAAGATGTACATGACATGTACATAAGAATGGTTGTTAGAAAATATGTTTATAAGTAAAAAGGTTGAAGAAAAGTCTTTGTATTATTAGTTGAAAGCTTGTTGTCCGGGTGATCGTTTTTATGATATTGGACTATTGGACTACCTAGAAGTGTTGTGTTGCTACTAATACTAGTCTTATTGCTTAATATACTGTAGCTAAATATTTGAGGGAAACTACAACCGCTCTAAGTTAGTAACAAGGTCATACACCGAGGTATGTAAGGTTACTCGGTTTCATATCATTTGGCATGAAACATAAATCCCATGGTAAGTAAAGGCATTTATCTACTCCTACATGTCAATCAGCCATATGTCTACTTTTCCACATATTCATATGATCTTATATATATAGTTATCTTCAAATTTACATACATGGATACAAAGTACATGAGTTTTTGTTGCTAAATAAAGTTCATGAGTTGCTTTAATTCATACGTATTCCATTGTCTATGTAATATACTCTCTTCATTTTCTTAATGTATTGTATGATTATTTACGTGGCACGTGTTGCAAATACAACTTTATAGCTCCAATATTATGACTACCAAAAGAAAAATCTCAAAGATAATATAAAGATAAAGTATACAGTTTTGATTGGTGGTAGCCTGAGGGGGTGGAAGTAACACCTAGCAAAGGGACGATCCTATCACAGGTGGTAGCCCAAGGGGGTTAAGGAATAACCTAGCAAAGGGATGATCCCGATATCCCGAGGGGTGGAAGAATCACCTAGACAGGGAAACATCTTATTACAATAGGTAGCCCCAGCGGTTAAGGAAGAACCTAGCGAGGGATGAACCCGATACAGTTCACCACTGATCAGTTGGTCATTTATAGTACATGATGTGCACAGATAATACAGTAAAGGTAAAGTGATATAAAGAACATAAATTACTCGATCCCAAAGTATAACTAAAGGTGGTCTCTTTTTCTACACTAGTGCATGGTTTCATTTGAGTTATTTCATATACCTTTGCTGCCTTACATATTCAGTACATTATCTCGTACTGAGTCCCTTCCGGGGACCTGCATTTCATACTGCAGGTACAGGTGCTGCAAGATCTCCCCAGTAGGAGTAAAGGATATTCAGCTGTTATTTCCCAACTCCAGGTTGTTCCGGAGTTTTGAGTGTGTTTAGAGTTTATGTATTTGCATTATACAGTTAATTCAAATGGGGCCTGTCCCGAATATATATTGATACTTTCTCTTGTTAGAGGCTTTGTAGACTATGTAAACTAATGTGTGGTTATGTCTCGTACTTTAGTTATCGTGGCCCCAACGACCTAGCTGTACATATCTCCTTTTAGCTTGTTACTACCGTTTATCTCCTTAAGAGCATGCCAAACAAAGATATTACTTATAATAAGTATGCAAAGCATATAGATATATATTGGTTCTCCCTAGCCTTATCGGCAATGCGTGCCAGTCCTCCGTAACTGGACTTTGGGGAGTGAGAATTTTTCCTCTTTGAATAGGCATGATCTAGAATAGCAAAGAATATTCGTTGTAGGAAAAGCCTTACCTTAACTTCTATAGCATGACATAGATCATGAAGAAGGGAAACATTTCTTAAAATACCTTATAGTCTCATATTCATAGTTGTGGCGCACTTCACAAACATTAATAAGACTCTAATCGACGCAGAGTATTGAATTACGAGGATGATTAACAAACTAGTGCTCATATACCACATTCTTCATGACCCAAGCCTAGGGCCTAGATATGACATGGCCGATGAGGAACCCTAAACAAGCCTCTTAGCTCATAAATCACATATCCTTGGTCACGAAAGAAAAATAATGACAAGAGATATAAATAAGGGAAGAGGGACTAAGGGAAGTCTTTGATAATCATGAAATACTCAAGAGTCAATCTCAAAGCATAAGTACATCAATTATTCCAATAATACCTCTAACATATATCGAAGAGAGGGCCAATACACTTTATGGGCTAACCCTCATAGTATCAAAAGTTTCACATTAAGAGACATGAATTAGTAAGAGTAGCATAGCTAGTGTCCCCAAACATGAGGACTCACCAAAGTTTATCTTCCTAAATTACAAAATTAGCCACGTGGAGGTTTATCGAGAGGTGGTAGGGATCTTACATGGTAACATCATGCAGGCATCGAGTATGCATTAGTATACATGAATTAAATAAGTATGCAGGATGCAATGCACCATGACACGAGCCAATATAGTCAAAATGCATAGTTATAAGCAATGGATAAGTATCAATATGGAATGCATGATCAATGCTTCGAGTAAAATATCCTAGGGAATTATGTAACTTGAAAAGAACATAATACATGTGTAGGAAGAGACCATAATCGTATACCAAGCAACTACTACTTGGAATCTAAGATATGTTACCCCCTTAGAAGGTGATTGAGGTATCTATCACTCAATATGGTAGTATGGGCATGTCACCCCCCCAAAGGTGGTCAAGATATCTACCCCTCAATGTGGTAGTATGGGCATATCCCCCCCCCAAATAAGGTGGTCGAGATATCTACCCCTCAAAGTGGTAGTATGGGCATGTCACCGCCTAACAAGGTGGACGAGGTATCTACCCCTCAACGTGGTAGTATGTGCATATTACCCCTACCAAAGTGGTTGAGTTATCTACCCCTAAACGTGGTAGTATGGGTATGTCACCCACCAACAAGGTTGTTAAGACATGTCACCCCCTCAACAAGGTGATTGGGAATGTCACTACCGAACAAGGTGTGGTCAATTTCAACAATATAGATATGTTTCACGAATCCAATGCGTACATATAATCCCTTAATCATTATAAAGTCACTCAACTTATAAACCATATAATAGACCATCAATAACTTATGAATCCTTGTCAAGATATTTTATCAAACACTTGGTGGGAGTGTAATGCTAGTTAAAAATCATATAACTCATGAGTGAAATATTATGAGAAAACTTAATATAATTAACCCACCAATGTGTAGTAAAACCCTCATGTATGATTCCTTGAAATCCATCATCAAATCTCGTAATAGATCATAGTTTGTAGCTCAAAACATGCATAGTCTCAATAGATAAACCACTTCATACTATAAGCATGAAAAAGATAAACATGCAAATTCAATCAACATTACATAAAACCCTAACATAATTTATAAACAAAATCCATAACAAGAGATACTCATATATGATACAACTTGAAAACATTAATTTTCATAAAAAGGGTGATTGGATTCCATGTGTGAAAGGACCCAATAGATGAAACCCACATACCTCAAACTCAAGTTTTCTTAATGTAGACTTCAAGAAGAGTTGATTATTGAATGGTGTTCTTGAGATGCATAATTAAACTTAGCATACCTAAATTATGATGAAGTATTTGGTTAAGTCTTGGAGAGGGTTTTGAGAGGGTCTTAAGTGATATAGAGTTGAAATAAGCTATGTATAGGTGTTTTCACGCATAAATGGGCATAGGGATATGACTCCAATGCGCTTGGGATGCAAAAGAATATCAGGGGAAACTTATACAGGTTAGTATCACTGGTGTAGTGCGAACCCATCGTGAAGGGCATTCAAACACTGATTCGCGCCCCTGGCGCATCATGACAAGGGCTCGGGTGGCTACTAAAAATTTAATTTTCGTGAAAATTATTTTTCACTACGGGCCCTATAAAATTAGGGTTATACGCATTTACCACTCATTTTCTCCCCTGATTAAGAATATGAAGTCTGATTTTTGATATCACACATGAATTTTGAGATATATCAAAATTGTCGTTATGGCCATTTCAAAAGCATATTTTTGGGCGTTTTAGGGCTTTTCAGAGAGGAAGGGAGAGATACGACTTTATTATATGTAATAGATAGATAAGAGTATGTTGGTATGTCTTTGAGTGGGAGCTTATTAAATGGTGGAGGTAGAAGTGCTGAGTATGCTTGAAAATTTTTAGATATAGTTGAAGTGGTTGGAGTGATACGCTTACATGCGTGGCTGTTATTATGCGATTATTGATGATAGACTATTGAAGTCTTCGTAATGCGAGTTTCGAGTAGTGGTAGTGAAGTAGTGAAGAGAACTAGTGATCTTTTCATAGAAGCCCTTGTGGAAGTATTGGGGTAAGCATTGAGGATTAGCTTCGTATAAGTATGATCATCTTTGGAATAGCACCTTGACGCTTAGAAGTAGGTTGAATAGAAGTAGAGGAGGTGCTTAGGTGGAGATTTGAATAAGAGATATGAGCTTGGATTGATGGAGTGGAGATCCATGAAAAGGAGCACAATTGAGGTGTGGGGTTGAGACTATGAGTGCTTGCATAGTCTTCTATATCATGATGGTCCCATTCTCTATTAGAGTTGATGGCTTCCTTCTTGAGTTTGAAAGACTATTTATTGAGACAATTAACGATTCGGATTGACTGAGTTTCCATGATCCATTTATTACTGATGATGATAATGTTGAAGGTAGTGTTCTTACCCTTGACCTAATTGATGTTTCTATCCTTAAGTTGATGTTCTTATTCTTGAGTCTAACTAGAGTTTATTGAGGATTGATGAGGATTCGAGAATTTGAGTTATTTAGTGAGTGTTGAGTGTTGAGTCTTGAGTATATTTGTGCCTTGATGTCTATCGTTGCTTATAATTCGAGGATGAATGATTCCAAGGGGGAGATGATGTAACACCAGATAAAATTACCAAATGACACCTATATGGGATATATGCACATAACGCATCTTGTCATGCTCTGATGGAAAATTCGAGGTCGAATTTGCAATTAATATGAAAAATTGAGTGAGGAAGTGGTCCCGATTAATTTTTAAAGCAACCAGATCAAAAGATAATTTTTTGATGCGAAAATGAATTCTAGTGAAGGTGCGAAATTTGCACCTAACATGGACTAACACTTAGATTTTTATCCAAAAATTTTCTATGGGGTTAGAAAACTTGTTCGAGAATATTTGATAAAAATCAACTTCGGGACACAAAGTTGCATTGCGAACCCAGATGCCCAAGGTGCACACTTTTTTAGTTTTTTCATGAGGGGAATTCTAGACCTTTCCCAACCTCTTCTAAACTTAAAGTTTGATCAAAATAGGTAATTTTGAGTATGAAAATAGCTTTTAAACCACTCTTAATCATTTCTATGTTCTTGAAAAAGCCTAAGAAAATAGAGAAGAGAAGAGGAGCAAGGAATTGAGGAGTTTGAAGAGAGTTCTTTGAGGTTGATTGTCTAAAAGCTTCATTCTAGGTATGTAAGGCTAAACTAGAGCTTGGGATTATTCTCCAATATGCCCCATTAATTTTAGTAGAGTAGTTGAGAGTCCAAGAGTCCCCATATCGGTTTCTTGAAAATCTTTTCTTGATTATATTCTTGAAAATTATATCTATTACATATATTTCTCATATGTTGATGATCATTAGAGACTTGTTTCTTGAATTGAATACTTTTCATAAGATATTGTTTAAACCCTATACGTTGATGTATAAAAGCATGTACGAATAAACCCAGGGATGAAGTCTAGAGCCTTGACTTTAGTATATTAATTGTAATCTTGATGTGTGTATGTGATTGATTTAATTTTTCTTGATGATCTTATGAGTCTTTATAATTGAGATCTTGAGTTTAGTTTAAATGAATTCTTCTAAATGATGATTTGAGTCCTTGAGTTCTTAAATGAGCACTGAGTTGATGAGTTAATTAGGATGAGTTAAACTCCTTAAAAGCAATAAAGGACTTTAGAGTTTTAGTTAAGGACATGATAAGTGCCTCTATGAGGCTAATCTAGATAATCAATTGAGATGAGGAGGAGTCTTCTGAGCATTGAGTCTTGGGAGGAGTACCGAGTACTGAAATAGATAAGAGCGAGTCCCACTCGCACTCATTAACTATGTCACAATGTGCGGGTGAGGATTGAACCATTACTTCTTATGGTCCCCTCTTGAGGTAAAGTCCCTGAAAGAAATAAAGGACTTTAGAGATTAGATCCCTTCTGGATCATAGGCATTCCTTAGCTAGAAAGTACGGATTGGTTGTGGCAACATCAGTGGGATAATTGTATAATCACTGGCTCATAACTGATTGTTGTTGGATAAGAGAAACTCTTAGAAAGTTCTCACCTTAAGTACTTTGAGTTGAGTTGAGTTAAGTTGAGCTATATTCCATTCAGTCGATTTGACTCCCTCCGAGTTGAGTTTAGATGATTGACGAGAGTTGACTTGTTGATGGGTCACTTGTCTACTTTTTATTCTTGCCTTAGATAGACACTTGACATTTTGATTGGGTATATTCTGAGTTGATGTTTATTATTATATTATTCTATCTACTTCTATTTCATTCAAACAAATTTACATACTCGTACATTCCACATAATGACGTCCCCTTTGGACTGCATCATTTTATGATATAGAGACAGGTAATTGAGATCGTCAACAGGTGCATCGTGGAGGATCCGAGCATTTCACTTGAGTTTGTCAGCCTCCCCTACTTTGTAGGATCAGTGCTTTATTTTTATTTTGCTTATTAGAGTTAGACTTGAGTTAGCTTCACTTTATTTTGAGGCAGCCACAGTTCTGTTATTGGCATCACATGATAGTGATAGAGGCTTCATAAGTTAAAGCTAAGTATTGATGTTGACACTTACTAAGCTATTTTTCTTTCTACTAGCCATTTTATTAGTATCATCTTACACTAGATTGCACATTGCTATCTTTAGACTTTTGTTGATTTTACAGAATTTATTGAATGAATAGATGTGATGAGGCTAAGTGGTTCGCTTGGGGACTAGAGATAGACTTTGAGTGTCGTCCATGACTAGGGTACCCTCCCAGGGTGTGATAGATCTCGAGTTTAATGTTGGTGATTGGGTGTATTTGAATGTCTCATCCATTAAGGGTGTGGTCTGGTTCGGCAAGAAGGGAAAGTTGAGCCCATGGTTTGTAGGGCCTTATTAAATTATAAGAAGATTTATTAATGTTGCCTATTCATTCAAGTATCCTACAGTGATGAGTATAGTTCATCCGCTCTTCCATGCGTCTATGTTTAGGAAGTGTGCAGATGACCCAAGTTCTATAGTGTCCTTGGATAATGTGGGTGTTGTAGAAGATAACTTGACATGTAAGGAATTCTTGATGGAAATATTAGATAGGCAAGTGAAGAGGTTGACAAACAAAGTTATTGCATTTGTCAATGTCCTTTAGAGGAATGAACAAGTCAAAAGTGTCACTTGGGGAGCCGAAGCTGATATGAAGAAGTGATATCCCCATCTCTTCCATTCTGATCAAGCTTAAGGTAATATGATTTTCCTATTTTAGGACCTCCTCTCCTTGCTTATCATTTTCATGATATTTATGCATGAACCATGTATACCTTAGGGTTGGAGACCCTGAGTGAACTAGCTACTAAGGCAAGGATTATTACTACCTAGATGCTTGCCTGATAATGAGAGAGGCTAAGGTTAGGACTATAACTACCCAGATACTTGCCTAATTTATATGGGAGGCTGAGACTGGAACAACTGCTACTTGGATGCTCACCTAATTTATATGAGAGGCTAAGGTCAGGACTGCTGGTACCAAGGTGCTCACCTAATTCATATGAGTGGTTAATGTCAGGACTACAACTACCTAGATGCATTCCTGGAACTAGTTGGAGGTGCCAAATTTTCCATCCATTTATATGTCAATAACTATTATGGATTTCTTTTCTCGAAGAATGAATCAAACATAACCATTGGGGTTGTACCACCTTACCTATAGAACAGAGCCAACATAAGTATAATGTTATAAAGCTTTACCCAATAAACAAAGTCAACATAACCATCGAGTCATACTGCCTTACCCGACATACTAATTTAACATAACGATTGAATCATATTTCCTTAACCAAAGAACGGGATCAATATAAGCATCAAATCATACTACCTTACCGAACAAATGGAGTCAACATAATCATTAAGTCATACTACCTTACCAAATGAATGAGGCCAACATAATTTTTGATTCATCAAAAAAAAAAATAGAAACCAAACATGAAAATGGAGTCTAACTACCAATCTTAGGGAATTATGGATGATGAGGTGTCTATTTGGGCATGTTACTGCCTAGCTAAGGCTCAATTACCAGACCCAAGTCTGCTATAGAATTCTATAGGGATCTAGGCCGACAAAAAAGATTTTAGGGCATCTAAAGCAATTCTAATATCCTATACTTAGATAATCATACTTCACTATACAAAATTGGAAGCCAATACTAGTAATCAAGATATCAAGCAACAATAGGGATCAAATGCTTGAAAATAACCCAAAATGCCCAAAAAAACCAAAAAACATGACTCTAATTCTCATGCTAACAAATGATCTACCCAACCACAACTATTTCAACAGTTCCAGCATGTTTTTAGAATACTAGAAATATAGGGAAATAGTACTATTAACTATAGTATAAGTTAACAAGATAGAATACATGCTCCGGCTACCTAAAAAAATTAATATGGCCTAATTCATGATTTCTAATATCTAATACAAGTCTAATTCTAACCAATTCGATATACTTTTATGCTAATGAAGTCAATATAAAGAAACATAAGTCATAGCCAACCTGTAGGCTGATCACGTACTCTAACTTACTCTATCAAAGCTTTTTCCTTTTGAATAACGTTCAAACGCTACCACGCTATCAAATACAAATTTTCAATGTCACTATGATTGTTTAGACATAAAATTTGCAGGAAATTGAGATTGATCAATTTTGGAGCGTAAAATGAAAAATGTGGGACCCGCAACCAAAATTTGTAAATTAATCTCAAAAACTAGTCTAAAACAACTTCTTAGTCTAATCAACGACCTGAAAAATTAATTGAGATTGAAGAACATTAGGAAATAAGCCAACAACAAAATTATGAAATTTAGGCGAAAAGAAAGAAAATGGCAGCAACTAAAATAGAGAAATTCGCCAAAATGAAGACTCCTCAGTTGAAATAAATTTTACCACGATGATCATGAAAAATCTCATAAATTAGGCTTTTGAATCACCTAATTCAGACATATATTGACCAATATATGAATTTCCTGAAATCCACAAATTTTAGTTTGCTGATAGGAAATACAACTAAAACTTGAATTCTCACCTCTAACGAAGCTCCGAAGTTGCTTTATGATTTCACAAATGCATTCCACGAGGGAAAAACCCACAACCTAGACCAAAGAATCACCCAATTTTGTTTTAAATTCCCTTCAAATTTAACTCCCAAAAAATCACCTGGACCAGTAGCAAGATTAAAATATTTACCTTGAACGAAGTGCCTACAATCAATTCCAATATCACCAAGATGATCCATGAGAAATTCCACCTAATTTAGACCCAAATACCACTGAAAATGGGTTTTGAATGCCCATCTTATCAACCTCAAAAATCAACCAAAAACTAAATCAAAATTCACCTTACAGTAGCTAAAAACATATTTTTACCTCAAATGAATGTTCCAATCAAGTTTCCGATGTTACCAATGTATTCCTCATGAAACTTCCTCAAACTTATGCTTTTGAATCATCAAGTATGAGTTCAATTTGAGGAACATCTCTCCCTTTCAATTTATCAACACAAGCTAAAATCATCTAAGGGACTGAACTAAATAGGCCAATCAAATGACCTCAGCGATCGCTGTAAATAATGATCCATGATCATGTTGGCGATGCTAGTGTTTGTGGTCAAGAACTCGAGGAATTATTTGTATGGTATACATTGTGATATTCATATAGACCACTGGAGCTTACAGTACGTACTCACTCAGCAGGACCTGAATTCCCGCCAAAGACACTTGATTGAGTTGTTGGTTGACTATGACATTTCCATTTTATACCATCTGGGCAAGGCAAACTTGATAACGCATGCCTTGAGTTAGAAGGTAATGAGTATGGGTAGAATGGCACACCTGGCCATAGGGAAGCAATTGTTATCTTTGAAAATTTAGTCCCTAGAGAATAGCGAATAGGTTGACCTGATTAGATATTGTAGACACCGACTGAGTATTGGCCTCGATAAGGCTTAGGTTTCACTGTTTTATCAGATCTGAGCCCGACAGCTCAATGATGAGTCATTAGTAGGTCTCCAAGTTAAAGTGTTATAAGGGAATGGGGGCTATTATGCAGTTGATTTAGACAAAGGTCCTTAGATTTGATGGTCGGTTATATGTTCCTAGAGTGGGGGATTTGATACAATTGATCTTGTAGTAGGCATAGGATTCCTGATACTTTATTCATTTAGGTACAGCTAACATGTATCGAGATCTGAGATATCATTACTTGTGGGATGTTATAAAGAGGGATATTGCCGATTATGTGTCGTGTTGTCCCAATTGCTACTAGGTAAAGGCTGAGCACAAGAGACCTAGTGAGATACTCCAACAGTTACCAATTCCCAAGTGAAAGTGGGAACATGTGGCAATGGACTTCGTTATGGGGCTCCCTCGTACTTCCAGGGGCTAGAAACATGCATAATTTCATATAAAATGCCATAAGGATTTCATCTACATTGGAAGATTGGTACACAACTTTAGTCAAAACATGGCGTTTATGCACATATGCTCAAAATCATACAAATTCAAGAATTTAAGACATGAGGAGAGTAAATAAGGTCCTTTACAAATCATTCAGAGTAACCCTCCATCACTAAGTAAAGCTTAGTTATGGTATCCTTAAACCCTCAAACCCATGATTTCACATGGCATTTCTATGCATAGTAGTGTACTAAAACGACCGCAAAAGTGCCCAAAAGTGTGCCTCAGAAGTTCCCAAATTTGTAATTTCCTTATATCTCAAAATTTATGCATGATATAAAAATAGGACTTTATATTCGTGAATAATGGAAAAATTTGAGTAGGAAATGGGTCTAACCCCGATTTTAGAGTGACCGTATCAAAATTTAATTTTTCAAAGTTGACGATTTCCATTAATGGTTCGCGTCCCTGGCACGACGCCGCCAAGGCGCACCCCTATGTATTTTTGTGCCAATTATTTTATTTTGGTCTAAGGATTTTAGGTCTTGGGCCTAAGTCTTCCCATGTGACCTATACTTAGCCATATTTCAACATAATATCATACAAGACATTCCCCAATACTATCACAAACACTTGGACAAATATTACACCAAAAATTCAAGTGCCAAATCTCATGCTATATCATAAGGAATTCACTCAAGCTTCAAGTTCTCATCTCAACCTTCATCAAGGAATTCTCCAAATTTAAGGTATGTGGGTTACAATCATTGGGTCCTTTCACCCATGGTGCCCAAGGTTCCTTTTTACATAAATTGTATGTTACTAAGTTGATTTACTTATGGGTCTTCATATTATGAATTTGACTATGAACTATGTTGGTAGATCATTAAAGTGTGACTATTTTAGCATATTTTCAGCTATGAATCTAAGATCTATGATGAGTTTTGATGAGGGGTTTCAATTTATTTTGCAAGGTGGTATTACAAAGTGTTGGTGGGTTGATTTACTTTATGTTTTGTTGCATGATTAGCCTCTTAAATTGCATAGTTTTACACTAGTATTTCACCCCCACCAAGTGTTTGATAAAATGTCCAGTTTAGGGTTCTTGAGCTATTGATGATCCATTGCATGAAGTATGACTTCAATGAATATATGAAGATGAAAAGAATGTATATGTGTGTTGATTTCATGAAAAGTATATGTAATGTTGCTAGTTAATGACACCTTGTTCAGGGGGTGCTATGTCTCAATCACCATGGATGGTTGGGTGAGAGAACCATCTACCAATTGACAGGGTTGACACATCAATCACTAAGCATGATAGGGTGAGACTACCATCAATCAAATTGAGGGGTTGATGCATCAATCACCATGGGTGGTAGGGTGGACAACCATCAACCAATTGAGGGGTTGATACCTCAATTACCATGGATGGTAGGGTGTCATAGCTATCAACCAATTGAGGGGTTGATACTAGAATTGCCTCTCCAAGGGGGTGGTAGGCCTTGAATATGATGATCTCTTACTACACAGGCAATATGTTGTACGTAAGCATGTTACTCAAGAATCATTCATCTATACAATATTGTTATATGCTTATTTATTGCCTAATTATGCATTTCGATTGTGTTTCGTATCTCTTATTGCATTGCATCCTCCACACATAGTACATTTAAATGTACTAATGCATACTCTATGCCTACAAGATGTTACCATGTAGGAACCGGAGCTCTACTAGATCATCCTCTTCCTCTAGTGGCTAGTACTATCTTCCTAAAGCAAGTTTGGTGAATCTTCAACTCCGAGGATGATATCTCTTATTCTTATGTTATGTAAAGACTCTTATTATCTAATTGTCTACTTTTGACAATGAGGGTGAGCCTAGAAAGTTGTTTTGGCCCTCGCTCAGTTCTAAGTGTAGAGGTGTTGTTCGACAAGTTATGTAATGATGCTATAAGCTTGATTAGCTTTGATTGTTGTAATGCTTTATGATATGTAACACTTCCCTTAGTACATTTGCCCTTATTTCTATTATTTTATCATTATATAATTGCTTCCATGATCAAGGATGTGTAATGATACTTTAAGCGACTTGATTGGCATCCCTTCGGGTTCCCTATTCGGCGTGTGACATCCAGGCCCTAAGCTTTGGTCATGAAAAACATGGTATCATAGCAATAGTTTATTAATGTTCCTCGACATTCAACACACTATGCTGATTAGATTCTTATTCATGGTTATGTTGCGCACCACAACAATGATTAACAGACTTTCAGACATTTTAGGAAATTTTTCCCTTCTTCATGATCTATGTCGTGCTATATGAGTTAGGTAAGGTTTCCCCTCTAAAGAATGCTCTTTTCCATTTTTAGATGATGCCTAACACAAGAGGAAGAAGAACCCACACACTCAAGGAACAATTGGCTCATGGAGAGCTTTGGAATGCTCTCACCTTGCTAGCTCAAGCTATAGCTAATAAAGTCAATCATAGGGCCTAGGCCCCTCATGCTCCTACTCTGGCATCTCGGGTGAGGGACTTTATGAGGATGAACCCACAGGAGTTATATGGGTGTAAAGTGGATGAGAATCCTCAAGAATATTTTGATAAGGTATACCATGTGTTGGCTATTGTGGGTGTTAGGTCGGAAGAAAAGGTGGAGTTGGTGTCTTACAAACTCAAGAGGGTTGTCCAAATATGGTATACAAAATGGAAGTAGAAGAAGGGGAACAACAATAAGATCCTGTGGGAGGTGTTTAAGGTTTCTTTCCTCAACTGGTTCTTCCCTCTAGAGCTTAGGGATGCCAAAATAATGGAGTTCATGAATTTGAAGCAAGGTCCTATGAGTATGAGGGAGTATACCCTCAATTTCAACCCCCACTCTAAATATGCTCTACACTTGGTTGCCAACCCAAGGTCTAGAATGAATATGTTTATGAGGGGTGTATCCGTTTTGGTGAATAAGGAATGTCATGCCCCGATGCTGATAGGTAACATAGACTTGTCCCGCCTCATGACTTATGCCAAACAATTTGAGAGGAAGAAGTTGAGAAAGACGCTAAGTGGTGATGCCAAGAATACCCCTTTTGTTGGTAAGTTCCAAGGTCCCAAGGGTGGCCGGTTTCACCAAGGCCAAGGGTTTTCTCATGTGCCTAATGGGAGATTTGGTAATCACTACCCAAGACCCCAAGGAGGTGGTGGTGTGGTTTCTCGACCTTTCTGCCCAAGATGTGGTAGGGGCCACGATGGCCCATGTTTGAGGGACATTAATTCTTTCTATTGTTGTGGGGAAGAGGGTTACAAGAAGATTGATTGTCCTAAGAATTTAAATGGGGGTAAAGATGTTCATCCACAAGGTTGGAGTGCCAATTCGGTTCCTTTGGGAGAGAATATCAATAAGGTGGTGCCCCAAGACACAATCGGTTCTATGTACACCAAGTGAAACAAGGGGTTGATAAGGTGCCTGATGTCATCACTGGAGTGTTATAAGTCTTTATTTTGATGTGTATGCATTGATAAACCTGGGTGCTACTCTTTGTTTTGTTATTCTTTTTTTACCAAAAAGTTTCATGTTGAGCCCAAATTGTTGTGTAAGTCTTATGAAACGTTTACTCCTATTGGTGCATCTATTGTTGCTAGAAAAGACTATAGAAATTATCCCATTTGCATCTTGTATAAAATATTGCCTTGCGATCTTGTTTAGTTGGATATGGTAGATTTTAATGTCATTCTTCGGATGGGTCGGTCGCATGCATATTATGCCTCTATTGATTGTAGAACATGTAGGTTCAAATTCCAATTCCCAAATTAACCCAGCCTTGTGCGGGAGAGTCATGATGTGGTAGTCAAAGGTAGATTTATCTCTTGCATTAAAGCCCAAAAGTTGATCTCTAAGGGGTGTCTCTATCATCTTATGAGGGTTAGGCATGTTGACTACAAAGTTCTTCCTATAGAGTCTGTTTCGGTGGTAAATGACTTTCTTGATGTCTTCCCTAACGAACTTCCCGGTGTTCCACCAAAATGGGAAATGGACTTTGGTATAGACCTCCTTCCCGACACTCAACACATTTCTATTCCCCATTACCATCTGGCCCCTGCAGAGTTGAAGGAGTTGAAGGACCAATTGAGGGATTTGTTAGAGAAGGGATTTATTAGGCCTATCCAATCACCTTGGTGTGCATTGGTGTTGTTTGTGAAGAAAAAGCTGGGTCCCTTGGAATAAGCATTGACTACCGATAACTTAATAGAGTCACCATAAGGAATAAGTATCCTTTCACAAGGATTGATGATTTGTTAACCAATTTCAAGGAGCTAGTCACATCTCTAAGATTGATTTTCAGTCAGGGTATCACCGAGTAAAAGTAAGGAAGTACGATATTCCCAATACAACTTTCCGAACTAGATATAGGCATTCTGAATTTTTGGTTATGTCATTTGGATTGACCAATGCACCATCTATCTTCATGGATCTTATGAATAGGGTCTTTAATCCTACTTTGATTTGTTTGTGGTTGTTTTCATTAATGATATGTTGATCTACTTTCATAGTGAGGAGGAGCATGTGAGTTATTTAATGGTAGTGTTTTAAAAGTTGAGGGAAGAGAAGTAGTATTCTAAGTATGAGAAATGTTAATTTCGGTTGAAAGTGGTTGCCTTTCTAGGTTTTGTAGTGTTGGAGGATAGTATTAAAGTGGATCCTAAAAAGATGGAAGTGATTGTAAATTGACCTAGACCTTTGACCCCGTTGGATATTAGAAACTTCTTCGACTTAGCGGGTTACTATTGGAGGTGTATGAATAGGTTCTTTTCTATTGCTTCCTCATGACTAAGTTAACTCAAAAGAAGGGTAAGTTTGTGTGGGCCGATGAGTGTGAAAGGAGTTTCCAAACCCTGAAGGATAAGCTTGTCTCTTCTCCTATCTTTTCTCTACTAGAAGTGTTAGAAGGGTTTGTTGTGTATTATAATGCCTCCGGGATCGGTTTGGGTTGTGTTTCGATGCCTCCCGGATGATGGTATCACGTAGGAACCGGAGCTCCACTTGATCATCATCTTCCTCCCCGTGGCTAGTACTATTTTCTCAAAGCAAATTTGGTGAGTCCTCAAATTCAGGGATGATATTTCTTGTTCCTATGTTATGTAAAGACACTTATTATCAAATTGTATACTTTTCACTATAAGGGTGAGCACAGAAAGATGTCTTGGACCCCGCTCAATTCTAAAGTTTAGAGGTGTTGTTTGATAAGTATGTAATGATGCTATAAGTTTCATTCTCTTTTACTCTTTTGATGCTTTATGATATTAAAGACTACCCTTAGTCCATTTGCCCTTATTTCTATTCTTTGATTGTTATTTAATTGCTTCCGTGACCAAGGATATGTAATGATATGTTAAGAAGGTTGATTGGGGTCCCTTCAAGTTTCCCATTCGTCGTGTCATGTCTAGGCCCTAGGCTTGGGTTGTGACATGTACAAAGGTATAATAGCATAAATTGTTCAATAATATCAACAAATGAAAGAGTTCATGCAATTACTTTAAGTTAGCATTACTTGAAAATAGATGAAAAAAGGGATAGTTGAGCTTTATGGAGGAAAGCTTTTCACAAATCAAAACCCATTACCTTTATGTAATTGGATATGGAAATATTGTTGCAGAGTGAAGAAATATGAAAACCTAGCTTACACCTTTTACTTGAATATGTTGAAGCTTGAGAGAATTTTGAAGGAGATTGGACTTATGTTATTTTAGAATGAATTGAAGTGGAGTAGTTTTAGGTTGTAATGACTAGAAAGGGATTATTTGGGGGGTTAAATGACATAGCATAGACTTAGGAGATATCTCCCAAGTTACACCTCCTTTTTGAGGATAAAGCGGTCGCTGTCAGGAAATAGAACCTAACAAGGTTAAGCTTAAACCCAGAGGGAATACGTAGACTCAATAGAATTCAATAATTGCAATTTGAGTGGCTAACGATCTTACTTCACCAAATGCGAGGGGGGCTTCTTACAATAGTCAATGGAAAATAAAACTAACAAACACAAGAGATAAATTAATATGGAGAGAAACTAGGTATTTCATTTCCTATGATTCTCTAACTCAGTATCACCGAATAACCTAATTCTTTTAAAGTATGTACCATACAGGACAGTAAGATAAGTTCACCAAGCCCTTTGGTCAAAGGTGAGAGGTGAATTTCACAATGCAACTTAGCCCATCTCCATAGTGTGCATTACTAAGCCTTACCTATTAGTCCCAGTATAACCTCCCTTTGGCCAAGTTTTATTTATTAGATGAGAACACATCAGTCAAATCCTATTAATTAATCTCTTTTCCTATTTATTATAGTCAGTAAAACTAGGTGGGTTCTAATGTTGGCCACTATCAGAAAATGTGCAAAATAAAGAGAATTAATTAATAAATGCATGCACACTTTTCAAGAATTACGAATTGTCCGGTTTTACCATGTTAGTTCTTCATGGTTCCCACAACCCTAGTTGTGGATTTAGCTACTCATAGTTTGTGTAGATGCAAGAATCATGTATTGGAAGAACATAATTAAGCACTTACACAATTGAAGTAAGAACAAGCAAATCCAACTTCAAAGAGAATCACAAGATTAAAGATGAAATTAAGATACAAATGTTCTCAATGCTCTCCATTGTAATCTCATTATTTTTTCTTCTTTAATTTTTGAGTTCTTTGAGTACTATGCGAAAATCTTCTAAAAACAACTAACCAAACCTATGTATAAGAAGTAAATTACAAGTCCTAAATATAATAAGATAACTGGTCATCACACCTCACAAAAAGGGTTTACAGGTTGTATTGCATTCCACGGCTCATAACCGAGGTCTCGTACAAAGGTTGTTGGAAAATTAGATTTCAAGTCTATAAGACCCTTCTATGACTTGTAAAGTGGTTTACGACCCCTAGGGGGCTTTTGTCTAATAAATCTTTAGAATGTTCCAATCTTTGATCCTTAGGGCATGAACCATGATGTACGACTCATAAATTATTCCATGACCCATATGTATTTTCGTAGAATCAACTTTAGAAAATCAGTCTCTCACTAGAATTGTCCACAAAATCACTCCAAAACCAATAGAATGGTCGACGACCCATAAAGGGTCTCGTATTGCATCAAAATTTAGAAAATTTTGTATTTCTTCCTAAAATCAATGTTAACCTGGAATCTTGAAATCATAAAAAAAAAATAAAACTAACTAACATCGCATTGAGAACACATAAAATTGCAATTTTTAATGATCAAAAGTATTATATTTTGATAGCACATCAACAACCGTAATTTTTTTAAAACTGTTGCTTGTCCTCAATTGATAGAATCAATCTATATAGATAATATAGTGACACACAAACCTCCAACCAATGGCATACATCACATTAATTCCAAACTCAGATACCCACAACACCTTTTCAAAACAAGACCATATAGCCATCTAGCAATTAAACATCAACTAGTGCATGTGAAAACACAACTATGACAAGTGAGATACTATCAATAATCCACAATCACTAAATAAGTTTAATGCTAACAATGGAATGAAAATACCCTCATAGAAATAAGTCCCATATCTGACACTCAGTGATTTTCATGCATCATGCCTAATACCATAGGTGTTATCCTATACTCCTGATTAAGACCTTTAACTACTTGGAATAGGATAACTTTAGGTCTTTCTAGGCTTGTAACATAGGCTTAGGGGCTTTGGTATTGTATTTTGAGAACATAGTGACTAAAGGCCCTCCTTGACACTTCATTTTTCAACACATTTTCCCTACTAACTCTGCTATTTTCATCTCATTTTTCCTTCATCCTATCTAAAGCTTTTCTGGGTGCTTTCTTTTTTACTTTTCAGCCTTTTGCCTTGCTTTTACACTTCCTTTTCTTTTTAGCTCACAAGTAAGGCATCACCTTTTTCTTGTAGCCAGTACATTATTTTCCCTTTTTCTCTATATCACCAACTTTCCCCCTCCGTTTTGTGTGTCACCCTTACTCCAGCCACCCTAAACTTAGGCTTTTGGCCTATGTTGAGGTGCATAATATCTATCTTTTAAAGTAGGGCCACTTTTGGTAGCCACCCTCAACTTAGGTTTTTTGCTTCAGTCAAGGTGTACAATGTTCATGGAAGCCAATTTCATGAAACTAATGCTAGGTAAATCAGGTGTTTGCAAAGAATAGGTTAATGTTAGGTTCAAACATTAGGAACTAGGGATACATTGCAGTTTTTGGTTGGTCGTTTAGGCTAAGTGGAATTTTAAGAACAATTTCCTAAGATCCTTTCCTAGTACAATTAATCTACAGTCTAACTTAGAGTAATAGAGCAAATTCTGAATGAGGACATAACACATAAATCTTGCAAATTAAGATCACTCACATGGGATTGACTGTATTATCAACAGAAGAGTCTCAGATCATGCTTTGTATCTTAATTTATCCTCACTTATTAGAACAAACATTGTCAACACAACTAAGTATGCATGGTTGTTATCTAAACTACTCATCCAAATTTTTGGTGAGTATCATTTTTCACACAAAACACAAAAACTTGCTATATGCCACAAGTAGTAGTACTATATGCTACAAATACTACCTCAATATCCTAAACATGTTGGTTCAAGAAAACGTAAATATTCATGGAAAAAGAAACACAGGCAAGACAATTCCTAGATAAAAAATTTGGATAATTATGGACTTAAGCTACTCATACTTCACTGAGGCCCATAACTACCCATGCCCTATCAAAAAAGATATGCATTATCCCTAATGCACACAATCAAAGAAAAACAAAACATAAAGTGATCAAAAATCATATCCGGGTGCCTAAGCATTAGTATCCACCTTGGGTTGCCTCCCAAGTAGCGCTTGATTTATTGTCATGGCACGACATAGATGGATTGAGTACTCCAACTTCCTTAAGCTTTTGGTGCTCCCTTGTCCGTAGCTATAGGAGGTTCAGGGGTGTTTCCCTCACCACTAGTCATATTCATCTTGTACTATTTAGTATCCTTTGGATTTTAAGCTAAGGTATCAGGGATTATGCCTCTCTGGATCTGATTTAATTAGGTTGATGCAAAACTAGTGGTCGAGTCGTTTGATTGCGACAAAATGGTGTTCCATTTTCTTATTTATGTTGATGATGTCATACTTAATCTTACTTAAGGTCTCTTCTTGTGCATCAACCCTCCTTAGAAATTGGCTATGTATCTCCTCGATTCAGGCATTCTCAATCCCCATATCTCGATTGTGGGGGGCACGTTACTACCACTTGTACAGCAATTCTTGCCACCCTCCTCTATGTCTTTTTCTCGTCCACTCTGTGTGGTGTGGTAACTCTCTTGGATGCTTCTAGCACTAGCTAGGTCTCATGTTTGTCGCATTATTATCTCCATATTAATATTACCTTAAACAAGCATCTGCATTAACTCCTCATTTATTATTACTTGCACTGGACTTATGATTCAGTTTGGCCACCAAATTCATCTGCTCATCGATTTCTGTGAATGGTTGCTCTACAAACAGTCCTCCTAAGATGGTATTGACACTTGTTTGACTATTTCCGTCTAAGACTCGGTAAAATATCTCAGCCAGGACATTGTTTGCGATGTCATGTTCCGAGACACTCCTCAAGCACTCAGTAAACCCCTTTTATGTAGTACTGATCAAATCACCAGAAAGTTCCTCAAAGTTGTTGATTTGGTCTTTTAATGTGAGCTTCTTCCATCTAGGGAAGTGCCTATCCAAAAAGGCCTTCTGCAAATCTACCTAGCTAGTGATTGAACACTATGGGAGCTCGGATAGCCATAACGTTGCATTGCCTATAATAAACAATGGGAAGTCATAAAGTCCCACAACATCCATAGGTAGATTTTGTGTTTTCTTTATACTCTTGCAGACGAGTGCAACATTGTGTATATGGGTGTGAGGATCCTCAGATGGTAAGCCTGCAAATAGCCCACAGTTCTGCAGCATCTGAAGTATCCCATTTAAGACTTAGAATTTGTGTCCATCGGTAGTGCTGGAAACTTAATAGCTCCATTCACCTTCATAGCAATAGTATTTAAATTGTATTGATTCCACTGATAAGCATTAGCATCAAAATCCTGAGGCTATGGAGCAATGTTCTCAAGAGAAGGTGGGTCATCATGATCAACATTTTTATTCTCGATCCTTTTCAGAGCTGTATTGGCTTCATTATTGACATTGTCTTGGGCCATTCTTCTCAACATTCTGTAGATCTCTAGGTCAAACAGAGTCAAGGATTTGCCTCGACTTCGTTTATTGGGCATATACTACACCTACACCCTGCAAAGAAAACAAAATAAAAAAAACATAAAATGTGGGAAATGAGGATTAACACCCAAGTCAACATGAATTAACTAAGTCTAGTCGAATTCACCTTTAATGTTGCAAAAATCTTGATGTCACCCAACTTACACCTCCTTTTTTAGTATAAAGTAGTTGTTGTCAAGAAATAGAACCTGACCAAGGTTATGGTCGAACCTACAAGGAATGCATAGACTTGAGAGAATTCAATGACTGCAATTTAAGTAGTTAACCAACTTACTTCCCCAAAGGGGGGCTTTTGCAATAATCAATGGAAAAGTAAACTAACATAAGAGAGTAATCAACATGAAGAGAAACTAGCGTATTGTGTTACATATGATTCCCTAGCATAGTATCACTGAATAACCTAATCCTTTCCAGTGTGTAGAATGCAGGAAGTAAGTTAAGTTCACCAAGCCTTTTAGTCAAAAGGGAGAAGAGAATTTCACCATGTGACTTGGCCCATCTCCATAGTGTGTATTACTAACCCTTACCTATTAGTCCAACTACAACCTCCACTTAGCCTAGTTTTGTTGATTAGACGAGAACATACCAATCTTAACCTGTTAATTAATCTTTTTTCCTATTCATTACTACCCTGGTCCGGTTAGTAATACTAGGCGAGTTCTAATTTTTTCCACCATAAGATAACATGCAAAATGAAGATAGTTAATTAATGCATGCATGCATACTTTCCAAGAATTATGAATTATCAGGTTTTACCTTGTTCGTTCTTCATGGTTCCCACAACCCTAGTTATAGATTTAGCTATTCATAGTTTGTGTAGATGCAAGAAATATTCAATTGGAAGAACATAATTAAGAACTTATACAATTGAATTAAGAACAAGCAAATCCAACTTCAAAGAGAATCACAAGATTAAAGATGAAATCAAGATACAAGAGTTCTCAATGCTCTCTAATGTAATCTCACTATTTTCTCTCTCTAATTACTGAGTTCTCTGAGTATTACACAAAAAACTTCTGACAAATAACCTTAAAAACCTATTTATAATAAATAAAATAAAAGTCCTAAACATAATAGGATAACTGGTTGACACACCTCACGAAAGGGGTTTACGGGCCATATTGCATTCCATGGCCTGTAACCGGGGTCTCGTACAAAGGTTGCAGGAAAATTGGATTTCAAGTTTACAACACCCCTCTACGACTCATAAAATCGTTTATGACCCGTAACATGTTCGGTCTGATGAATCTTCAAAAAGTCTATATCTCTGATCCTTAGGGCACGAAACATGGTCCAGGACATGTAAATCATGCCACAACCCATTTGCATGTTAGTAGAATCATTTTCAAAAAATCATACCCTTACTAGAATTGTCCACGAACCATAGAATGGTCTAGACCCATGAAGGGTCTCGTACTACATAGAAATTCAACAACTTCTGTATTTCTTCCCAAAATCAAAGGCAAACCTAGAATCCTGCAAACATAACACCAAAACCCAAAAAACCAACTAACATCACATTTCCAAGTTTTAAGAATCAAAAGTGTTGTATTTTGACAGTACATCATTAGGATATTAGGAAAAATCAAAATTTTCGCTTCCTAAAATCTAATGAACTAGACCATGAGACTCAATTTAAGGGTCGTGGTCCAGTCCAAAGGTTGTGGAAAGGTTATCTCGTCCTATTTACTTATGGACCCTTTTGAAACCTTCTAGAGAATTCAAACGATGACACCACCTATGACTCGTCAACCAAATCCACGGGCTATCCTCTTGTTCATGCATTGAACTTCAAAAAGCCATTTTCCACCAAGTCTACCCACTATTGCACAAGCACAACTTATAGCTCATGGTTACCATCGTGCATTGGTGTCCCTCCCAACTTAAGCTATTGGAAGTTGCACCCTTGGACCAACGAACCCTTGCTCGACCATATTCCATTTCATGGTATGTTAACCCCTTAATAAACACCACCTAGAAAAATTTAATTCTTTGTTTTTTTTTTTGTTGGCACTTCCAACATGTGGAGCCTAATAATACCTTCCCTATGGAGACATTCATCCCTAGAAGAGCTAAATGTAAGATCTAAGGAATAGAACACATGTGTCATATTCAAAATGCAATATATATTTCATGAAAATTTTCAAACCATTCTTCAAATAACATTTTGAATACAACCGCAAAATCACTTAATCGGCATGGATAACACTAAAATGACATGCAAGGAAGGAGAGGTTCTCAAGTAGGAAAATCATAGTACCTCAAGCTTGATTAGGATGTAAGAGATAGGTGTATCACTTCTTCATGTATGCTTTGGCTTTTCAAGTGGCACTTTAGACTTGTTGATTCTTCCAAAGGACTTTGGCAGATGATATATCATATTTTCTCAACCTCTTCACTTGCCTATCCAATATTTTCACTGGAATTTCATCATAAGTCAAGTTCTTTTCAACATTTTCCATATCTAAGGGCACAATGGATATAGGGTCCCCAACACACTTCCTCAACATGGAAACACGGCATCCATAACCAAATCTGACCCTATCAAATTCATTTATCCTACTTCAAACCACCCAGCTAGGGATCTATAGTGTCAACCATATAGAGCTTCAAAGGAAACCATTTGATACTCGAGTGATAGCTATTTTTGTAAGAAAACTCAATAAGTGGAAGATTCACATCCCAAATACCTTTAAACACCAAAACACAACCCCGAAACATATGCTCAAGAGTTTGATTGATCCTTTCAACTTGACATAAGCTTATGGGTGAAATGTCACACTAACCTTTACTTTAGTACCAAGGCCTCTTTGGAAAGATCACCAAAAATGTGAAGAAAATTGAGCACTGCAATATGAAATGAAAGACAATGGGACCACATGAAACCTAACCAACTCATGAATGCACAATCTATCATAATCTTTGGCACTATAAGTCATTTTAACTTATAGGAAGTGAGCCAACTTTGTCATTCTATCAACAATACCCCATATAGAATCAAAATGCCTCTTTGTCTAGGCTAGACAATGACAAAATCCACGTTGATTTCTTTCCACTTTCAAGTAGGAATCTCTACATCTGGTTCTAGGCCACCTGACCTTTAATGTTTGAATTTGTCTTGTTATTAATTATGACAACCAGATACATACTTGGGAATGTCTCTTTTCATACAACCCAACCAGTACACTTCTCTCAAATAACTACATATCTTTATAGAACTAGGGTGAATGGAATAAGATAAATTATGAGTCTCTTTCAAAATTAACACTTTATCATGAATCATGTAGAACCTGGGGTCCTCAAATTGATGATCACATATCTAATCAAGAAAAGAAGATTTTCCCATAAAGGCTAATATACTCTGAGGAGGGGAAACAACCAAATGGACCATCCGTCTAGCAAGTAACTAAAACTATACAGTTAAGGGCCTCTCCTCAACCCTAAAGAGTGCCAAACTCCCTATACTAGTGGCCTTCGGGCTCAAAGAATCTGCCACCACATTGGCTTTCTTGAGGTGGTATAGAATATAAATATCATAGTCCTTAAGAAACTCCAATTACCTATGTTGTCTCATTTTCATATTAGGCTAAGAAAAGATGTAGTTGAGGCTTCGAAGATCAGTGAAGATCTCAGAATGTACCCCATTAAGATAATGCCAACATAATTTCAACAAGAACACAACCGCAACCAAATCCAAGTCATGGATAGGGTAGCTTCTCTCATGCACCTTAAGCTATCTAGAAGCATAGGTTATCACCTTCCGCATTTGCATCAACACACAACCCAAACTAACACCAAAAGCATCACAATATATCATAAATGGCAATCTCTCCTCGAATAAAGAAAAAATGGGTGCGAAAGTTAGAAAATCCTTGAGCTTTTGGAAACTCACCTCACAATCATTTGACTACTAAAATTCCACAACCTCCTAATTCAATCTATTTAAAGGGGTTGTTGTAAAGGAGAATCCCTCATCAAAACATCGATAATACCCCGCCAAACCAATGAAACTTCAAATCTTAGTCACAGAAGTAGGCTTAGCCCACTCATGAACAACTGTTACTTTCGCCAAATCAACCATAATACCCTATTTCGATACGACATGGCTAGGAAATGCAATAGACTCAACCAAAAACTCAAACATTGAAAACTTTGCATATAACTTCTCTTCCCTAAGTCATTAAAGCACAATCCTTAAGTATTGCACATGATTGGTCTCACTCTTGAAATAAACCAAGATATTATCTTTGGAAACAATCACGAAGATGTCCAAATAGGGCTTGAACACATAGTTCATCAACTTCATAAAAGTAGCTAGGGCAATATTCAACCCAAAAGACATAAACACTAATTCATAATGCCCATAATGGGTCCTAAAGTCTATTTTTGGGATATCAGACTCCCAAACTCTCATCTGATGATAGCTGGACCTCAACTAAATCTTGAACAATATAGAGGCACCCTGTAACTAATCAAAAACATCATCAATGCAAGGGAAAGGATATTTGTTCTTGACGGTCACTTTGTTAAGATGACAACAATCATTACATATATGCATAGTGATATCCTTCTTTTTTATAACTCATACAAGAGAGATACATTCTGATGAATGAACCCTTTCTTCAACAAGTTTTCCAATTCTTCTTTGACTCCTTTCATTCAGTCAGGGCTATCTGATAGGGAGCACTAGAGATGGACTTTGTGCTCGGCTCCACATCAATAGCAAAGTCTAAATCATGGTGCAAAGGAACACTAAGAAAATTTGTCAGAAATACATCTATAAACACTATAGCAACCTTGGTTGTCTCCAATGATGGGGACTATTGAGAAACATCCTAAACATAAGCTAAATATGCCAAACATGCCTTGCCCATATCAACCAACAAGGCTGCATATATGAATTAACACCCTTAGGATAGGAATTAGGTGCTCCAGTCTACATCAACTGATGCAAGTCGAAGCAAGATACGGTCACGATTGAAATAACCCAAAATCTCCCCAGAATGTGCTTCAAAAATGCCCATAATCGTAATTTCTATGTATCTCAAAATTTATGGGTAATACCTAAAGTCCGACTTCATATTCGTGATCGAGGAAAAAATTGAGTAGGAAATGGGTATAAACCCAATTTTAGATAAATTGTGGCAAAAAATTATTTATTTGAAAATCTGAAATCTAGTAGCCATACGCGTGCGGCCAGGGACAGGGATTAGTGTTAGAGTTCCCAACGTAATGGGTCCATGCCGTGGGCCTGATGCAGACTAGTGCAGTTTTTCCGACTTTATCATTTTGCCCCATAGGCCTTGTGGTCATAGCCCCATGCCCACTTATGTGTGAAAACACCGATAATTTGCCATTTTTCAAGTTTATATCACCCAAGACTCTCTCAAAGCCCTCTCCAAGACTTAACTAAATTGAAACGACCCCAAAAAGTACTCAAAAATGTGCCTCAAAGTTCTCGAAAGTGTAATTTCTATATATCTCCAAACACATACGTCATATCAAAAATCCAACATCATATTCTTGTTCAGAGGGTAAAATTTAGGGGGAAAAGTGTCTAAGCCCAATTTTAGAGACACCATGGTGAATTTTGAAATTTCAAGTTTGAGGAAAAACATTGCTGATCTGCATTTGGGGTGCGATACGCACTAGTGTATTTTGCTGTCCAGTTTTCAATTCGGTCCAAGGCTTTTAAGTCATGGGCCTAGGCCTTCCCTCACATGCAAATACCTATAATTAGCCATTTTTCACCCTCATATCATTCTAAATATTCCCCAATACTCATTCAAACACTTAGCCAAATATTTTACTCCCAAACTCAAGTCTCAAAATCATTCCAGATCTTAAGGATTGTACAAAAGCTTAAAGTATGCATCTCCAATCTTGATAAAGTTCATCTCCAAAGCTAAGGTATGTGAGTTTCTTTCATGGGTTCCTTTTACCCATGATACCCTAGATCTTTTACTCAAAATTGCATAATTTAAAGTTGATTTATTTATGAGTCTTATTCATTATGAATTTCACTGCATACTATGTTAAGGTTTATGAAATTATGACTGTTTTACCATGTTTGGAGCTATGAATCAAGGGTCTATTGTGAGAATTGATGAAGGGACTTGATGTATATTGGTTGAGGGTATTACCATGTATCTATTGATGGCTTTACACCGATTTTCCTAGCATGATTTCACTCTTGAATTGCATAGTTATACACTAGCATTTTACAACCTCTAACTGTTTGATATAATATTTGGTTATGGATTCTTGACAAAGTGATGGTCCAATGCATCTCTTATGAGTTGACTGACTATACGATGATGAAATGATGATGAAACGATTATGAGATAATGATGAAATAATTATGGAAGTAATGTCTATATATGATGACTCTATGTGAAACGACCCGAAGAGTTCCCAAAAATGTGTCTCTGAAGTGCCTTGAATCATAATTTCCATATATCTTAAAATCCATGCGCAATATCAAAAATATGACTTCATATTCAAGTTCAGGGGGTTATTTTGAGTGGATAATCGATCTAACTCTGATTTAAGAGAAAATAATTAGCAATTTCAATTTTCCAAAAAATGATTTCCATTGAGCTTTTCAGGCCCCTGGCATAATGCACCAAGGGCGCGCACTAATGAATTTTCTTACAAATTTTGACTTCACTCAAAAAATTTTAAGTCTTGTGCCTAAGTGTTACCAAATGAGAAAAGTACCTATACTTAGACATTTTTCACGCTCATATCATTCAAAACATTTCCCAACACTCATTCAAACACTTAGCCAGATATTTTACACCCAAACTCAAGTCTCAAAACCATTCCGAATCTTAGGGATTGCACTCAAACTTCAAGGTTGCATCTCCAATCTTCATCTAGTTCATCTCCTTTGCTAAAGTATGTGGGTTTCTTTCATGGGTTCTTTTTAGCCATGATACCCAAGCTTCCCTTACTCTAATTTGCATTATTTAAAGTTGATTTACAAATAGTTCTTTACCATTATGAAAATCAAAGCACACTATGTTGGGGTTCATGAAATTGTGATAGTTTTGCCATGTTTTGAGCTATGAATCTAATGTCTATTGTAAGATCTAATGATGGGTTCTTATGTATATTGCTTGAGGTATTACCAAGTATCCAATAAGGTTTTAGATTGAATTTACTAGCATTATTTCACTCTTGAATTGCATGATTTTACACTAGCACTACACACTTTCTACGTGTTTGATAAAATGTTTGGTTATGGATTCTTGAGGAATTAAAAGTCCAATGCATATTTTTTGAGTTGACTGACTATATTATGATAAGATGATGATGAAATGGATGCATTTATATTGTATTCTCTATATATTGTTGGAATGTGACCATGCCTTACTCGGGGGTTGCGTGCCAGGTAACCTTGTCAAGGGGTTCGTACCTTGATAACCTATCAGGGGGTTTTTACTCCGGTACCACGGATGGTAGGGTGTGATAATCCATGAACCTTATTGGGGGTTTGCATTTCGACACCATAGGTGGTAGGATGTGATGATCCACCAACCTATCAAGGGGTTTGTACTACTACACAACAAGTGGTAGGGTGCGATAATCCACCAACCTATTGATGGGGTTTGTACCTCAATCGCCAAGGGTGGTAGGGTGTGATGATCTACCAATAGTTGAATGGTCTTTTCTTACACATATGTTATGTCCTATGTAAGCATGTTTTACTTGAGCATTGGTCAAACATGCCATATTGTTATTATGCTAGCTATTGTCTATGTCTATGCATTTTGATCACGATGACTCTCTCTTGTTGCATTGAATACTCCATACTAGTACATACAAACATACTAATGCATACTCTATGTCTGCATGATGTCACCATGTAGGAACTGGTGTACCACTTGATCATCCTCCTCCACGTGGCTAGTACGACTTCTACAAAGCTTGCTGGTGACTCCTCCATTCCGAGGATATCACTTGTGATCTCTTGCTATGTATTAAGACTTTCTCTCTCTGACTTATGGATTAACTAAGAGGGTAAGCTCAGTTGCTTTTATAACACCCCATATCTTACAATACTAGTACAATGCAAATGAAACACGATAATGGTGTGCTCAAATTACTGCCCATTTTTAAAAGTGCTCAAATTTTATGTTATAGGGGGATATGTGCATCTAATGCTTAAGAGGGTCGAGTATACATGTTTTGCATCAAATTGAGGAAATCATGACATTAAATAAAGTAAGAGAATTGAGGTGCTTCTAGGACTTAAGAAGCTAGCAGGTGAGTCACCTACTTGCTTAGCTTAAATTTGCTAGCAAAACGGAGATGAGGTTCGACGTCGAATTTGACCAAGTCCAATTATAAATAAAGTTCGTGTTAAGGGTGTAACCCTAGCCTATGTTTTACAATCGTAAATAGGCTTTATTTTCAGTCCAAGAAGAATATAAAAAAGGCCTAAGTACACCATAACCTACTTGGCTAATTAGGCCCAAACTAAGTGAAGAGAAAGTTGAAAAATGGTCAGCACAAGCCCTTCAACTTTGAGACCCAATTAGACCCAAGTGTAATGGACAAGCTGCTGCATAACCAAATTATTAATATGTGGTATTAGGTGGTCAAACATCCAAGAGTAAGTCGGCCAATAGACCCTTTATAAAGGGATCAAAACAGCCCTTAAGTCATTTTACTTTGGAGAAATATTTCAGCTTCCTACAAACTTTTCTTCTCTCCTTACTTCACTTTACAAAGCAGCTAACACAACCCTCTAGGGTTCTTGAAGGAAACCAAAGTCTTGAAAGAAAAGGTAAGTGATCATAGTTGTATATTTATTATGGTTTCTTCATGAAAAACAAGAAGTATATGCTAGTATGTTGTGCTGGAAATTCTGGACAACTTGTATTCTAAGGATTATTGTATACTATTCTTATTAATTAAGAGGATTTTCTCTTCTTGGTTGGTTATATTATGAAGTAAAATTTATGTATTTAACAAAGGTTGGTTTTATAGTAATGTAACCAGGCTGCTTCACCACTTTTACAGTCCACAAAAGTGAGTCCTTATATGATATCGCAATTGTGTTCTTAGTATGAATTTGTGGGCTGTTTGATGGAAGGCTATTGTCTCATGTCCTTAATGACTGATTTGTTGCTTTTTAGAGACTGTTTCAAGGTTGTTTTTATGTATATATGTGTTGATAAAAGTTTGGTTAGAGTTGGAACGAGTTTGGAATTGTCGACATCAAAATGGGGCAAAGGGGTGTAACGTTATGCTGTACATTTGTAGGTTGTGTAGAATTGTTATTTCTTGTGCTTTACTGGCTGTTGTAAGACTGTTATGGCACTAGAATAAGCTACACATGATGTGCATATGATAATAGGTATTAGAAAATACAATTAGGGGTGGAAAGTTTGAAAAAATACACTCGGGTTTATAAATACTCGCATGTTGCCCGTATGTTTTTTTTAAAGTTATTGGGCTGCCAAGGTGTATCTATTGGCTATTAATGCTAGATTTATCACCTATTATATTGTAGATGAATATGTGGAAGAAGGTAAGGTTATCTCGAGGTAGTAACAAGGTTTGGGTATACATCATGTTGGGACAGATGTTTGTTATTGGTGTGGTGCACCAGGACATATAATAAAAGATTGCTCGAGGAGGCGTATGGGTGATATAGCACGATCTATTGGGTTATATATTGCATCATCATCATCAATTCCTCCAATATCAGGGGTCAACAAGCACCTATGGGTCATGGTAAAGGTGTTAGAGGGGAAGCTAGCTCTAGCAGAGTCCAGAATCGCACTTATGCTCTGGGAACTGGTAAAATTTGGAAGTTTTACCTGATGTGGTAACAGGTACATTGTCCATCTTTTCTAGTACGGTATATACATTAACTAAGCATGGTTTTACACTATCATATACTACCCCACTAGTTGCTAGGAAGCTTAAGAGAACACCCAAATTATTGAACCAACCATTTTAAGTGTCCATACCAACTGGTGAATCTATTGTAGCTAGGAGGATTTATTCTGACTGTGTAGTAACGGTTTGTAACTGTGACATATTAGCTTACCTTATTGAGCTAGAAATGGTGGAATTTGATGTTATAATGGGTATGGATTGGCTAGCTTCTTTGCATGCCACCGTAGATTGTCAAACTAAGAAAGTGTACTTCCACTTTCCAAATGAGGCAGCTCTTAAATGTGAATGCAATGTTGGGGCACCAACGGGGAAGTTTATCTCTTATTTTAAGGCCAGAAAGATGATATACAAGGGGTATATATGTTATTTAATTAGAGTGAGGGATATGGAAGCAGAATCACCAACTCTTCAATCAGTTCCAATAGTGAATGAATTTGTTGATGTGTTCCCTGAAGAATTCCCAGGCTTACCTCCAGAACAAGAAGTAGATTTTGTATTGACTTGCTTCTAGGCACTTAACCTATTTCTATCCCTCCATATAGAATTGCCCGATAGAATTGCGTCAATTTGAAGAACAGTTAAAAGACTTATTGGAGAAGGGTTTTATAAGACCTAGTGTGCCCCCTTGGGGTGCCCCAGTGTTATTTGTATGCAAAAATGATGGTATCTTGAGAATGTGTATCAACTATCGACAATTAAATAGGGTGATAATTAAGAATAAATAGCCCCTCCCCAGGATTGATGATTTATTTGATCAGTGGCGGGGTGCCAAATGCTTTTCAAAGATTGATTTGAGATCAGTTTATCACCAAGTGAGGCTGAAGGAGAAAAATGTACCCAAGACATCTTTAAGAACACACTATGGTCACTTTGAATTTCTTGTTATGTCATTTGGGCTAATAAATTCACCAGTAGTTTTAATGGATCTGATGAACAAGTTGTTTAATCCATTCTTGGATGTGTTCGTGATAATATTTATAGATGATATATTGGTATATTCAAGTTCAGAAGAGGATCATGCAAATCACTTACGACAGGTGCGACAGGTTCTCCGTGATCGACAGTTGTATACCAAGTTTTGTAAATGTGAATTTGGGCTAAAAACAGTGGCATTCTTGGGTCATATTGTGTTTAATGAAAGAATAAGGGTTGATTTACAAAAGATAGAGCCAGTGAAAGATTGGCCAATACTAACAACACCCACGGAAGGTTGGAGCTTCCTAGGTTTGGCAGGTTATTACAGGAGGTTTGTTAAAGGTTGTTCTTCTATTTTTGCACCTCTAACAAAGTTCACACATAAGGCAACCAAGTTCCAATGGAATGATGCATGTGAAAGTAGCTTCCAGGAGCTAAAAAATAAGCTAATTTCCGCACCTGTGTTGGTACTTCTAGAAGGCACCGTATTTCTTCTAGAGAATCTCCTAATTGTTCCAGATCAACTAGAACAAGATTCTTTAAGCGAGGGGTATGCAATGTATTGTGATACTTCAGAAGTTGGCTTAGGGTCTGTATTGACACAACATGGTAAGTTAATTGCTTATGCATCTAGATAGCTACGACTACCTGAGAAAAACTACCCAACTCATGATCTTGAGCTAGCAGCGGTTGTATTTGCTTTGAAAATATGGCGCCCCTATTTGTATGGGGTTCATGTTGACATATATACTGATCATAAGAGCCTACAATATATCTTTAAGAGGAAAGGCCTAAATTTAAGACAACGGAGGTGGCTAGAGCTAATAAAGGACTATGACGTTGATATACTATACCATATAGGGAAGGCAAATATGGTAGCCAATGCTCTGAGTTGTAAGGCAATCATTACTACTGGTGATCAAGCTGTGATAAGTCAAGGATGGCTAAGGATATACGTCAACTAGCTAGTTTGGGAGTTCGCCTTCTTAATACTCCAAAGTAAAGGGTTATTGCACATAATGCAATAACGTCTTCATTAGTAATGGAGGTGAAAGAAAAATAGTTCAAGGATCCTGTTCTACGATATCTTAAGGAAAGAGTGAGTCAGGATATGATAAAGGGCTTTTACCTTACATAAGATAGAGTACTTTACTGCTAAAATAATTATGTGTGCGTGATATTAATATATTATGAAAGAGAATAATGGAAGAAGCCCATCATTCCCGATATTCCATCCATCTAGGATAAACTAAGATGTACCATGACCTGAAGGGAATGTTTTGGTGGGGACGTATGAAAAAGAACCTTGTGGAATTTGTGGCTCAATGTCTAAATTGCTAACAAGTGAAAGTAGAAAATCAAAAGCTAGCAGGTTATATGCAGTATGTAGAACTGCCAACATAGAAGTGTGATATGATCAATATGGATTTTGTTATAGGTTTGCCTCGCTAATTTCAGAAGTTTGACTCTATATAGGTGATAGTTGACAGAGTCAAAAAGTAAACACACTTCTTGCCAGTTAAGAGTGATTAGACAGCTGAAAAATATGCCAAGCTATACCATAAAGAGATAGTCAGGCTACATGGAGTTCCAGTCTCCATTATATCTGACCATAATGAGATAGTCAGGCTACTCCATTTTTTGTAATGTCAAATCCCTTTATTATACCCTGACTCACCTTGTCCTTAAATTGTCATAAAACAGGGTCCTCAAATTGCTTTACTTTCACCTCCATTAACAATGAAGACGCTATTGCATTATGTACGAAAACTCCTTCCTTTGGAGTTTGAAGAAGGAGAACTGCCGAATTGGCCATTTTTCATAGGTACTTAACCATTCCTTGTCTTACCATTGCCTAGTAACCAGTATTCATAACCTCCTTATGACTTAGAGCATCGGCTGCCACATTTGCCTTTCCCGGATGGTATAGTATATGAACATCATAATCCTTTATTAGCTCTAGCCATCTCCGTTGTTTTAAGTTCAAGTCTTTCTGCTTAAAGATGTATTTTAGGCTCTTATGATCAGTATATATATCAATGTGAATCCTATAAAAATAGTGGCGCCATATTTTCAATGCAAATACAACCGTTGCTAGCTCAATATCATGGGTTGGGTAATTTTTCTCATGTGGTCGTAGCTGTCTAGATGCATAAGCAATTACCTTACCATGCTTTATTAGTATAGATCATAAGCCAACTTCTGAAGCATCACAATATACTGCATACCCCTCAGATCCTTCCAGAAGTACTACCATAGGTGCAGAAGTTAGCTTATTTTTTGGTTCCTTGAAGCTCCTTTCATATGCATCATTCTACTGGAATTTGTTTCCCTTATGTGTTATCTTTGTTAGGGGTGCAGAAATAGAGGAAAATCCTTCAACAAACCTCCTATAATATCCTACCAAACCTAGGAAGATTCGAACTTCTGTGGGTGTCATTGGCCTTGGCCATCTCTCATAGCCTCTATCTTTTATGAATTAGCCCTTATTCCTTCCTCCGATACAATATGACCCAAGAATGCTACTGATTTTAGCCAAAATTCACATTTAGAAAACATTGCATATAACTGTCAATCACGAAGAACCTGTAACACTTGTCGTAAATGCTTTGCATCGTCCTTTTCGGATCTTAAGTATACTAAAATGTCATCTATAAATACTATCACAAACACATCCAAGAATGGCTTGAATACCCTATTCATCAAATCCATAAAAATTGTTGGTTCATTTGTTAGCCCAAATGAAATAACAAGAAATTCAAAGTGACCTCACTTCATGATATCCCTATCTCAAATCAATTTTTTGAAAATCATTTGGCACTATGTAATTGATCAAACAAGTCATCAATCCTAGGGAGGGGGTATTTATTCTTAATTTTCACCCTATTCAATTGTCGATAGTCGATATACATTCTCAAGGTGCCACCCTTTTGCATACAACTAACACTGGTGCACCCAAAGGGGATATACTAGGTCTTATAAAACACTTCTCCAACAAGTCTTTTAGTTGCTCTTTTAATTCACGCAACACTGGTGGAACCATTCTATATGGAGGGATGGAAATTGGTTGAGTTCCTGGAAGTAGGTCTATACCAAAATCTATTTCTCGTTCAGGAGGTAATCCTGGGAGTTCTTCAGGGAACACATCAACAAAATCATTCACTACTAGAACTGATTGAAGAGTTGGCGATTTTGCCTCTACATCCCCTATTCTAACTAAATGACATATATACCCCTTAGGTATCATCTTTCTAGCCTTAAAGTAAGAGATAAACTTCCCCTTTGGTGCCCTAACATTGCCTTCCCATTCAAGGACTGCCTCATTTGGAAAATCAAAGTACACTATCTTAGTTCGGCAATCCACGGTGGCATAGCAAGAAGGTAACCAATCCATGTCTATTATAACATCAAAGTCCAGCATTTCTAACTCAATAAGGTCAGCGAATGTGTCACAGTCACAAACAGTTACTACACAGTCATAATAAACCCTTCTAGCAATAATATATTCACCGATTGGTGTAGACACCTCAAATGTTTTACTCAATAATTTAGGTGTTCTCTTAAGATTCCCAGCAACTAGTGAGGTAATGTATGATAGTGTAGAACTAGGGTCAATCAATGCATATACATTATGAGAGAAGATGGACAATGTACCTGTGACCACATTAGATGAAGCTTCCAAATTTCGCCGACTCCCCAAAACATTAGTGCGATTCTGGACCCTGCTAGAGCTAGTTGCCCATCTAACACCTCTACAACGACCCATAGGTACTTGTTGGCCCCTTCCTAATGGAGGGACTGACAATGATGATGCCATAGCTAACCCAAAAGGTTGTGCTATCTCACCTATATGCCTCCTCGGGCCACCTCTCATCATATGCCCTGGCGCACCACACCAATAATATCTATCTGTCCTAACACGACATATACCTGGATGATTTCTTCCACATTATTTACAAGGATGCCTAGGAGTGGATGGACCATTGATCCTCTTGTTGTTTGTGAACCTCATCCCTCACCTCATTGACCAAACTGATTACTTCTAGAACTTTGAAGTTGTGGTGGGGCAGTTTCTGCAGAATAGGAAAATGATGGCCTAGGTAGTCTATTAGAATACCAAGTCCTAAACTCACCTTAGGATGGTGTAAATAGCCCTGAAGATCTAGTCCTCTTAGATTGCGCCCTTTCTAACTCTTTTGTCCTCCTTCTCTGCCTCTAGTCCTCCAATTTCTGTGCAAAAGCTTGCATCCTTGCTATGTCCATGTCTTTATTCATGGAAGCAATAGTATAGTCTCAGACTAGATACGTATCCAATCTATCCACATATCGATGAACTCTAACTACCATAGTAGCAACTACATTAGGAGCATACCTAGATAGGGAATTAAATTGGAGGCTATGCTCCCTCACGCTCATATTCCCCTGGTGAAGATTTAGGAACTGATCTGTATGGGCCTTTTGAATCTCCAATGGAAAGTAATGGTCAAGAAAGGCCTCTTTGAACTCCTTCCAGGTAGTTGAGGGTGCATCTATATCTTTGGATTGCTTCCACGCTTCATACCACAATAGCCACACCCTTCAACCGATATGCTGCTAACTTAACAACTTCTGTACCACTGACATGCATAACATCAAAAGTGCACTGAATCTGATCAATGAAATCTTGGGGATCTTCATTAGGATCAGACCTAGTGAAGGATAGAGGGTCTAAATTAAGGAAGTCCCATATCCTAGTGGCAAGTGAACTACCTGCACCTATAACCAGACATTCCTGTCATTGGCCTTGGCCAGCAACTATACGAGTCAATAGTTGGACTGCATTTCTTAGATCCTGCATTGTAGCATCGATACGTAGTTCTAAGGAAATTTCACTATTTTCTATTTCATCAGGAGCTGATAGGGTTAAAGATGTCTGTGACAGGGACTCATCTTGAGTCTCATTTCATTATCTCATAAGACTAGGTGAACCAACACCCACTTCTACTGCCTTTCCTTTACCTTTGTTCTTCTTGGTTTCTGGCATACTTGCTCGCTATACAAAACAATTTAGGAGTTAGACATAATTCATCTAGCTCTATGGCACGATCTAAAGAATAGAAGGAAAGTAACAACTCCTATATTCCACGTAGCCTCCTGCTTATAAATGTGGTGCACAACATATCGATAAATAAGATTCAACGTTGATTGCTTTATAGACTCTTTAGGATGACCCGCTCTAATACCACTTCTATCATGCCCCAGATCCCATTAGGGCGGACTGGCATCCGTTGCCGATAAGGATCGGGAGAACCAACTTATGTCTATGCACCTTGTATACATATTATAAGGAATTTCTATGTTTGGCATGCTTCTAGGAAGATAAAAGGTAACAACAAGCTAAAAGGAAATGTGTATTGCTAGGCTGTTAGGGCCATAGTGTCTAAAGAATGAGAGAGGACAACACTATAATTTACATAGTCTACAAAGCCTCTAGTCAAGAGAAAGTATCTGCAAATGTTTGGGACAGGCCCCATCTGAACTAACAATATAATGCAAACATATAAGCTCTAAACACACACAAAGCTCCGGAACAACCTGTAGCTTGGTAACAACAAATGAATGTCCTGTACTTTACTAGGAGATCTACTAACACCTGTACCTGCAACATGAATGCAGGTCCCCCGTAAGGGATGTCAGTACGAGATAATGTGTTGAGTATGTAAGGCAGCAAATACAATATACGAAATATAATTCAAATAAAACTATGCACTAGTATAGGATAAGAGACCACCTTTAGTTATAATTTAGGATCTAGTATTTTATGTTCTTCATATAGCTTTACTTTACTGTATAATCTGTGCACATCATGTACTGTAAATGACCAGCTGATCAGCGGTATAACTATATCAGGATCGTCCCTGGCTAGGTTCTTCCATGACCCCTCGGGCTACCACCTGTAATAAGATTTTTCCCTGGCTAGGTGATTCTTCCACCCCTCAGGATATCAGGGTCTTCCCTGGCAAGGTTCATCCTTAACCCCTCGGGCTACCACTCGTGATGGGATCGTCCCTGGCTAGGTGATTCTTCCACCCCTTGGTCTACCACCCATCAGTAGACAATATGCTTTATCTTTCAATTATCATTGTGATGATTCTTTTGGTGGTTATAATATTAGAGCTTTACGGCTATATATACAACATATGTCATGTAGATAATCATAAAAGGCAATATGGCAATGGAGAGAGTATGTTACATTAATAATGCAATGCATATGAAATGAAACAACTTGTGAACATTACTTAGCAACAAGAGTTCATGTAACTTGGTATCCAAGTATGGATGTAGATTAGAAGGTGATTGTGTATGGAATCAAATGAACATATAACATAAGTGGAGACACAATTAATTGTTGTGTCGGAGTTGCTAAGTACTTTTATGTACCAAGGAGAAATCTATGTTCATGCTAAATGATATGAAATCAAATAGCCTTACATGCCTCATTATATGACCTCGTTACTACCTTGGAGTGGCTGTGTTTCCCCCCAAATAATTATCTATAGTATTTTAGGCAATAAGACTAGTATTAGAAGTGAAAAAATATTTCTTAGCAGCCCAATACCATAAAACTAACATCCCGGCAGCAAATGTTTAATTAGCGACACAGGAACAATTCTTCATCCTTTTCAATTTTAATTCGTATTTTCTAACAACCTTTCTTATGTATATGTGATATACATCTTATTTCAAACTTTAATATTCTTACAACAGCCCATAAGACACAACACATAACAATTCTTCACAACATACACATAGGCAACATGACGTTACATCCTTTCCCCACACTTCGACATCAACAATCTGAATATGTCTTAACTTTACCTAAATTATTTCCAACGTTTTTACCACATAAAATTAGTATTAAAATAGTCCACAAATAGTCCTAAAGAAGGTTAAGGTCTTGGAAGAACATATTACAATTTTCAGCTTCCATGTTTCTTTTAAGAGTAAAATTACGACGTCGTAAAACAACTCCTCTTTATAGACTGTAAAAGTGATGCGGCAGCTTAATTACATGAATGACAACCTATACCTTGTTCAAACATAAGTCATACTTTATAATTCAGACAACCAATTAAGACAAAAGCCTCTTGAACAGTAAGAAATGTTCATAATAATACTTAGACGCATGTTGTCCAGAATTTCCAACATAACGTAATAGCATATACTTCTTATTTTTCATGAAGAAACCATACTAAATACACAACTATAATTGCTTACCTTTACCGTAAGGGTGCATATCTTCCTTCAAGAGCCTTAGAGGATTGTATTTTTAGCTTTGTAAAGTGAAATAGATAGAAAACAAGAGTGTTTTGGAAAGCTGAAATGTTGTTCAAGTGCAATGCCTTTAGGGGCTGTATTTGATCCATTTTTAGAGACTTTCTTGGCCAACTTTCTTTTTCAATTTTTACCATATATTTACACCTATCAATACACTTGTGATATAGAAGCTGGTAAGCTTGGTAAAATGGAATAAAGAGTAGATAAGTGTCTTTTGAAAAAATTGCACACTTCATTGAAAAACTGAAAACTTGTTTGAATTGGCAATGACTAGGGGGATGCTCTTATGCCATTTTTAAGGAGTTATTTGAACAACATTTTCTTTACATTTAGCCCACACATGTACAACTATTAATACACTTGTTATCAGTAGCTTTTCCCTCCTAATTAGGCTTAAATGGGTGACACATTTGATCGACCTTGGCTGCCCATTTTCTAGCTTTCTTCATACTTATGTTTGGGCCTTATTTAAAAAAGACATTGTTATGTCTTTGAGCCTCTTTTAATATCCTCCTTGGACTGAACATATAGTCCATTTATAATTCTGAAACTTGTGCTTAGGTTACATCCTAAATACAAACTTTATTCATAATCGAACTTGGACAAATTCGATGTCGGGGATCGTCTCGGTTTAGTTAGCAAATTTAAACTAAGAATTTAGGTGACTTTCCCAACTAAATTATTAAGTAATAAAAGCATCTCAATTATTTTACTTTGTTTTGGGTAGTGACCTCTTTAAATTAACACAAGAAATGTATTCATTCAACCCACTTAAGCATTAGAAACACATATCGCCTATCAACATGAGAGTCAAGAACTTATTTCAAAATTGGCACTAATTTAACCAAACCATATCATGTTTCACTAAATAGCATTAGTACATGAAAAATGTGGGGTGTTACATAGGTGACCCATCTCGTATCATTCCTATTGAGGATGTACAGTTTATAAAAGATCTCACATATGAAGAGGTACCTGTTCCTATTCTAGATCAGCAAGTTAAGAAGCTAAGGAATAAAGAAATAGCTTCAGCAAAAGTACCGTAGAGAATTCAGCAAGCAAAAGAAATAACATGGGAGGCCGAAGACGCGATGAAATTAAAATACCCTTACTTATTTAAAGCTAAAGAGGAAGTCCAACTTGCAGAATTGGGGACACTAATAGGTACATGTGATTGAATACTTAATTCTTGTCAAAAGTTTGTACACGTAAAGGTTTAAACTTGGTTAAGCTATCCAATTCTGCTACATTTAAGGAAGAATGTTCCTAAGGGGGGAAGGATGTAACACCCCACATCTTACAATACTAGTAAAATGTAAATGAAACATGATAGTGGTTTAAAAGTTCTCGAGTTTCATGTTATAGGGGGTATGTGCGTTTAACGCTTAAGAGGGTCGAGTGTATACATGTTTTGCATCAAATTAAGGAGATCATGGCCTTAAATAAAGTAAGAGAATTGATGTGCTTGTAGGACTTAAGAAGCTAGCAGGTGAGTCACCTACTTGCTTAGCTTATATTTGCTAGCTAAACGGAGATGAGGTTCGACTTTGAATTTGACCAAGTACGATTATGAATAATGTCTGTGTTAAGGGTGTAACTTTAGCCTATGTTTTACTATCATAAATGGACTATTATTTCAGCCTAATAAGGATATAAAAAGGGACCAAGTAGACAACAACCCAATTGGATTATTGGGCCCAAACTAAGTGAAGAGAAAGTTAGAAAATGGTCAGCCCAAGCCCATCAACTTTGAGACCCAATTAGGCCAAAGTTTAAGGGGCAAGCTATTGCATAACTAGCTTAATATGTGGTATTATCTGGTTAAAATTCCAAGAGTAAGTCGGCCAAAAGACCCTTTATAAAGGGCTCAAAACAGCCCTTAATTCATTTCACTTTGGAGAAAAATTTCATCGTTCTAAAGACTTTTCTTTCTCTCTTTACTACACTTTACAAAGAAGCTAACACAGCCCTCTAGGGTTCTTGAAGGAAACCTGAATCTTGAAAGCAAAGTTAAGTGATCATAGTTGTGAATTTAGTATGATTTCTTCATGAAAAACAAGAAGTCGATGCTAGTATTTTGTGCTGGAAATACTGGACAGCTTGTATTCTAAGGATTGTTGTACAGTTTTCTTGTTAGTTAAGAGGATTTTCTCTTCTTGGTTGGCTTTATTATAAGTAATAATTATGGGTTTAACAAAGGTTGGTTTCATAGTAATGTAACCAAGCTGCTTCACAGCTTTTACAGTCCACAAAAGTGAGTCCTTATATGATATCGCAATTATGTAGTTAGTATAAACTTGTGGGCGATTGGATGGAAGGCTATTTCCTTAAGTCCTTAATGACTGATTTGTTACTGTTCTGAGATCAGTTCAAGGCTTTTTTTATGTATAGATGTGTTGAGAACAGTTTAGTTAAAGTTGAAACGGGTTTGGAATTGTCGACGTCAAAATGGGGCAAAGGGGCGTAATGTTATGTTGTCCATTTGTAGGTTGTGTAGAATCGTTATATGTTTTTCTTTGTGCGCTATTGTAAGACTGTAATGGTACTAGGACAGGCTACAAATGATGTGTATATGATAATAGGTATTATAAAATACAATTACAAGTAGAAAATTTTAAAGAATACGCTTGGGTTTATAAATACCTGCTTGCTACCCGTGTGTTTTTTTATGTGATTGGGAATGCCAAGGTGTATCTATTGGCTATTAATGCTAGTTTTACCACCTACCATGTTGTAGATAAATAGTTGGAGGAAGGGAAGGTTATCTCAGGGTAGTGAGGAGGTCATACAACGAGGTATGTAAGGCTACTTGATTTCGTATTGTTTGGCAAAAAACACAGATCCTTCCTTGGTACATAAAGGCGCTTACCAACTCTGACACAACTATTAACTGTGTCAACACTCTTGCACATATTCCTATGCTTCCTTACATAGTAACATTTAAATCTGCATACATGCTTGTATACAAAGTTACATGGGGTTTTGTTGCTAAATAAAGTTCACGAATTGTTTCATCTCATACGCATTTCATTATTTGTGTAATGTACTCTTTTCATTATCATATTGTCTTGTATAATTATCAACATGTCACATGTTACATTTATAGTCCTACAACTCCAATATTGTGACCACCAAAAGAATCATCTCAAAGGTAATTGAAAAAAAAGTATATTGTTTATTGATGGATGGTAGCCCAAGGGGTGGAAGAATCACCTAGCTAGGGATGATCCTATCACCGGTGGAAGCCCGAGGGGTTAAAGAAGAACCTAGGTAGGGACGATCCCAATATAATTTGTCCACTGATCAGCTGTTAATTTGTATTATGTGTTAGATTATACAGTAAAGGTAAAGTAATATAATAAACATAAAGTACACGATCCCAAAGTATAACTAAAGGTGGTCTCTTATCCTATACCAGTGCATAGTTTCATTTGAGTTGTTACTTCATATACAGTATTTTCTACCTTACATATTCAATACATTATATTGTACTGACATCCCTTACGGGGGACCTGCATTTCATGTTGTAGGTGCATGTGCTAGTAGATCTCCCCAGTAGAAGTATAGGATATCCAGCTGTTGTTACCAAGCTCCTGGTTGCTTCGGAGCTTTGTGTCTAGAGCTTATATTTTTTTTATTGTACAGTTAGTCGAGGAGGGGCCTGTCCTAGCCTTATCAGATACTTTCCTTTAACTTAAGGTTTTGTAGACTATGTAAATTAAAGTATGGTCATGTCTCGTACATTTGCCACCGTGGCCCCAACAGCCTAGTCATATGCATTTCCTTTTGGCTTATTATCACTATTTATTTTCTTAAGGGCATGTCAAATGTAGAAACACCTTATAATATATATAGGAAGCACATAGATACATGCTGGTTATCCCAGGCCTTATCGAAAATGGGTGCCAGTCCGCCCTAACGAGACTTTGGGCGTGAAAGCTTTGTCTTGGCCCCCACTCTTATGTATGTAGTAGAGGTACGGTTGGACATGTTAGGTATCAATGCTATGAGCCTTGACTCTATTAACTCTTGTTGTTTATGATATGAAAGTGTTACCCCTAGCCCCGATTGTCCGAATTTACTACCTTTTGTTTATTCTATTGCTTCCGCGACCAAGAATGTGTAATATATACTACGAGGCTTCTTTGGGGTTCCTTCAGGCTCCCCATACATTTTTCATACCTTGGTCCTAGGCTTGGCTTGTGACAATATGATGATGAAAGGAATGTCTGGATATGATTATTATACAATAACGAGAAGAATGTGTAGCTAAGATGACTATATGTTGATGGGAAGATTGTGTGTATATATATAATTTTATCTCTATATAGTATTGGGGACTAAGCCTAGCTCGGGCGGTTGTTGGCCAGGTAACCTATCGAGGGGTTGGTACCTTGGTCGCCTAGCTTGAGGGGTTGTAGGCTTGAGTAACCTTGTTGGGGGTTAGTACCCATCAACCTTGATGGGGGTTTGTACTTTATCAACCTTAATTAGTGGTTTGTACTCCATCAACCTCACGTAGGGGTGCATACCTCATACGCCTATCCAAGGGGGTGGTAGGCCTTGGCTTGCACTATAGTTGTCACTCCTTACACTTATATTATGTTCTATACAAGTATGGTTTCACTTCAAGCATCATTCATATATGTCATATTGCTAGTATGTTATTCATTGCTTTTGATTATGTATTTTCCTTATGATGCCTATCAATTGTTGCATTGCATCCTACATACTTAGTACATTCAAATGTACTAATGCATACTCTATGCATAGATGATATCACTATATAGGAACCGAAGCTCCCATTGATTCTCCTCGTGGCTATACAGATTGTTCAAGTTAGCTTATGGTGAGTCCTCAAGTCCGGGGATAGTATCTATCTTCTCTCAAGATTATGTCTAGACTATGTCTTGTATGTTTGGATTACCTACTGTTGTTACCATGAGTGTGAGCCCGGTTGCTTGTCTTGGCCCCCGCTCTTACATATGTAGTAAAGGTGTTGTTGGATACGATATGTATCTATGCTATGAGCTTTGAATCTTTTGCTTCTTAATGTATATGATATGGAAGTTAACCCTGAGTCCCATCTCCCCTTTTTTATGCTTATCTCTTATTGTCATTTTACTTACTTCCGTGACCAAGGATGTGTAATGATATGCTATGAGGATTGTTTGGGATTCTCTTGGGTTCCCCATTCGCCAGTTACGTCTAGTCCTTATGATTGGGTCATGACACAAATATTTCTCCCAGATTCATGTGTCTCAAGCTTAATTTCAAATCTCAAGAACTCCATTAAAGCTTCAAGTCTCTTTCAAGTCTATATTAAGGAATTCCCAAATTTAAGGTATGTGGGTTTCATCCGTTGGGTCCTTTCACCCATGGAGCCTAATCTTCCTATTTTATTAAAAATACATATTTTCAAGTTGTATTTATCTATGGGTATCTTTTATTAAGTATTATAAGCATGAAAGTTTTTGAGATTTTATGAAAGGTTGATTAAATAACCATGTTTTTCTATCTCAAACTTATACCATGAGTTAATTTTGTCTATTCAGGCTGTGTATGTTTTGAGCTATGAAACTATGATCTATTATGAGATTTGATGATGGATTTCAAGGTATCTTACATGAGGGTTTTATAATAAGTTGGTTGGTTGATTTGCGTTGAGTTTTCTCATATGATTTCACTCTTGAATTACATGATTTTGAACAAGCATTGCACACCTACCAATTGTTTGATAAAAAGTCAAGTCAAGAATTCTCAAGTTGTTTACATGTTTTACAAGTCAACTGACTTCATGATGAATATGGAGAATCAAGTATGTTATGAATTCATGAAATTATCTATGATTATGCAAATATTAATCTAAGCCCTATTTTCAAGATTTACCTCTTATGAGCCATTCATGTTAAAGCAAGGGTTCATGTATGATTATGATTTATTCTCATGTTTCAAGTTAGGCTCACCATTAGAGGTCAAGAATGTTTAAGAGATACTCATGTTACGATTCCATATTCATTACAAAATGCTAAATGTATTATTGTTTCAAGTATTATGTGAAATTAGACTTAGCGTCGATGATTAGATGTCGACGTGGACTATCTTCAAGGATCCATCCTCCTTTCATATAACTATGTGCTAACATAGGATTATGTTATACCATTGCTATACTAGTGAATCCATTTAGTGAACTTGTTATTGAAATTCTTTCCAAAATGGGTCAGTTCGTGTATGGAGGGTTACTTCATACGAAATGGTTCATGTTCGGGTAAGGTGAAGCATGGTTTATCTTGGCAAGTAGAACACGTCTTTACCGATCAGGTGCAGTCATAGGGATTCCAAGTTGTATCTCGATCGGTCTTGTTCTATGTCGGTTGATGTCTCTTCCCACATATGTTTTATGTTCTATGCAAAGTGAATGATTTATAAGCATGTTTTACTTCAAGCATTGATCATGCATGCCATATTGAAATTATTCTATTGACAATGATTATGCATTTTGACTATGTTGGCTTATGTCTTGTTTCATTGCATCCTACATACCTAGTTCATTCAAACATACTAATGCATAATTTATTCCTATATGATGTCACCATTTAGGGATTGGAGCTCGTATTGATTATCCTTTACATGTCTAGTGTTATTATTCAAAGATAAGCTTGGTGAGTCCTCAAGTTTGTGTACACTATGTTCTTTCTCTTACTATCTCTAAGACTTCTTCATGTTGGACATTTGACATTATGAGGCTGAGCCAGGAAGATGTCTTAGCCCCCGCTCTTTTCTAAGTTTGGAGGTGTTGTTGGAACATTATGGTGTATTTATGGTATAAGCTTGACGCTAATGTTTTTATGATATCAAAGATTTCCTTTAGCTCCATTTTTCCTTTTTATAATCTTTTGTTGCTGTTTACTTTGCTTCTGTGACCAAGAATATGTGATTGATATGCTAAGAGACTTGTTTGGGTCCCTTCAGGCTCTCATTTGCCGTGTCACACCTAGGCCTTATACATGGCTCATGACAATGGTCTTTGCATGATAGTCATGAATAGCATGATAAGGAGCAACCAATCCATGCCAAATATCACATCGAAATCAACCATATCTGAAAATATCAAGTTCACAATAGTATCTCTCCACATATGAGTCAGAACACAACCCTGATATACCCAATTAACCAGTAAAGATTCACCTACCAACCTAGAAACATAAATAGGCTTGGATAAAGCTAACACATCATATCAGTATCAGAAGTAAAATATGCCAACACATTGGTATAGGCAGAGTCTTGATCAAATAAAACTGAAGTTGAACGATGGCACACATGGACCATACCTATGATAACTGCATCAAAGGCCTTTGTCGTAGCTCTATGTGGACAACATTAAAAATCTACGGCCACCAACAGCCTGTGGGCCACCACGAGCACCACCTCTCACTATACCACAACCCTCTCTAGCACCAGTCTTCATATCCTATGGTGTGTCCCTCGGTGTCGGTGTTGGAGTTGGATGAGCTAGCGGAGAACTGGATATATAAGTGAAAGATGTATGATATGGACAACATCTGGACAAATGCTCCACCTCATCTTAACTATAGCAATATCTGGTCTCTCGCCCCTGAGATGGATGATCTGTAAAACAACTACGTTTTGTAACAACCAATGAACTTTCAAGCTCTATCTTAGGAAATCTCAACATGTCAACACTATTATATGCTAGGAGAGCTTCCTTAGCTGCCCATTCCTGATGTACCTACCTTTGGAATTCTAAATCCATTGGCATGTTCCTACTAAACTATCCATGTCAGTGAAACCTCTTCCCGCCACCCTATAAATCCTTCTTAATACACTCTGTCAAATGAGCATGATCCACCGCACTCTAAAATGACCCTCCAACTAGAACCAAGGAAGCTATAGCATCCTAAAGATACCTTGCTAAACCCTTGGAAAATCACCTAATATAGTCGAAATCAGTAGGAATGTTGGAGAAGGCATGAAATCTTGCCTCATAGACTGAAACTGACATGGAACCCTAGTTTAGTCTATCAAACTCATCTTTATATCTATCTGGAGGCTATATGACACAAACCTCTCCAAAGATATCTGTATGAACTACTCCCATGTCATAACTGGAGATCCTATAAGTATACGATCAAAAACTGACCTCTACCACTCCTTAGCTACACTATAAATTTGTAAGAAGTATTAGCAATCCCATGCGACTTAAGAATAGATAGGTTACATAATTGGCCATGGCTTTCCAATAAAAAATCATAGGCTTTATCACTAGGGGTGCCATCGAATCAAGGGATAGACAATCTAACAAACTGTTCAAAACTTTTCTTCTTCATCATAGACATGGCTAGGCTAGTTGAAAATGTTGGCACCATAAACAAGGGCAGTGCAATAAAAGGGGAAATAGCAAAACCCTAAAGTTGTACAACCGAACTCAATTTACATGTCTAAGGCGGAATTGTAGAAGTCATGGGAGAATTTTTTGGGACTCAAGAAGAACTAACATGAATTATAGCTAGCTTAGATGGAGCTTTTAAAGGGCCAACTGGTGTTGCAGAAATCGGTAGATCAACAGTAGCTGGAGCGAGATGTTCTCCCTCTAATCTAACCAATACCATCATGAAAAACTCTTGAACTGAGGGTGCAACATCTAGGGTTGAGGGAGGTATAATAGAATCTATAGGCCCCTCTTTCTCATAAGCAAGCTCTACAGAAGTCGATCTTGTTTTCTATTGGGATGAAGCTGCACCTGTAACAATGCATTAGCCTATAGCCCTAATACAAACTCTACCTCGGCCTCTAGTGGGAGCTACATCAGTTCCCTCGAGCTCATCCACTAATCGATAGGATCTGGTAATCAGCATCTGTACAAAAGAAGTACATTAGACACTTTCAAATTGGGTAATACAAAGAAATGCACGAATAGAAGCAAGATGTGAAAGTCTTTGTTATCAAGTATCTTGTAGACTCCTGAAGATGGGTGTGAACATCTATACACTAATCCACGAAACTCTACTAGACACCCTCATCATGACTCATGAGCTCGATGAAGCTAAAGCTCTAATACAAAACCTGTCATGACCCAAAATCAAATTGCGACTAAAGAAAAAGGAAATAAAGTGGAAAACATCTCAACATAACATAGCAAATCAAAAAATCTGGAGTCACGAGTATAAGAACATCTAAAGTAATATGTTTGAGTAAATACAGTTTTCTCAAATGAAATACAAGGCTCTCTCATAATATCTAACAAAAGGTCAAAACAAAGATAATAAAAGAAGTCTCAAAGATCCACAACGACTCCCGAAGTCTGAGCCTCACCTCTAAAATCTGGATGACTAAAGAAAACTATGCTAGGATGAATCCACTGCCTTATGCAAGTCCATATGTTCGATCTGTAGGGAGGAAACAAAGTAGGGGTGAGTACATCGAACTGTACACAGTAGGTTCAATCGACTAGGTAAGAGAAATCAAATCAAGTATGTAATAATGAAGAATGTTATCGCTTGCAAAGAAAGGGTTATTGCACGATATAATCCATATATGCTAGTAGAATGAGATATTAATGATAGTTGAAGATGCATTGCATATCTGACGTATGACAGAAACACCTGAGGAAGAATTATGGCAGATTCTGGTGCTTATATATACATCTACTGAGAAAAAGCTACAAGGTAGAACCTATGGGGGTCTCATCATATTAAGTACAAAGTTTCTCAAATATCACAATAGTCGTTAGTATCGATGATACCTTGGTAGACTCTAGCATTGGTGGAGAGGTCTCTAGTACCATGATGGACTTTGGTGCCGATGATAACCTGATGGACGTTGGCATGGGTAGAGAGATATAAAAACGAATACATGACAATAACAAAGTATATAGATGTACAAAAACCAGAACTTTCCTCAGTAGACTCTGGCATCGCTAAACAATATATAGATGTATAGAAACAACAACAAGTTTTGTTTACTCCGATGCCAATAAATAGTATATAGATATATAACAAAAGTAATATACCTCGGAGGACTCTAACATCAGCAACTAGATCTTAAGTAGTGTAACTATCTCAGTATCTTAGCGTCTTTGTCGTACAGATATAATATGAGATATATACATGTCAATGACATAATTCGAGTTATTACATACAATAATACATGAAAAGGCAATGAAATATTGTCATATCACCATGGGCTACTGCCAAGTGCATCAACTAGTACCATAAGGACAACCACTAGCCTCTTATCATCTCCATCTCATCAATCATCAAACCATAATGAAACCAGCTCTTCAAGTCCTACATCTTGCTCATAATCTAACCACTGCGCCATAATTACTATCAACTTTTGTCTTATGTCCCCCATGGTGGCACAAGTTTCATGTTATCACATTAATAACAAACATATGTCAAAATCCAAAGATTTCATCTCAATTTATCAATAGGATAGTCATTTACTCAATTTTTTTCATATTTCCATCAAGAATCAATTATATCAAGCCCTTGGATCATACATCAACCTAAATCATACAATTACCACAAACACTTGAGCAGTAACTCAAATCTAGTCCTAAAAGGGTTAGTTGAACCCACCTTAGTGCCGAAACCACACTTGGACAAGCATTTAATCAACTTAAGTCTGCAAATGATCCACAGCTTAATCAATCACTATCAAAATCAGATACTATACATCAAGAGGTGCATTTTGATACCCATATTGGTATGAATTAGACTTAGGGGCAAAACGATCAAAATTAGGGCTAAAATTCAAATTTCCTAAATCAGAAAATTGACTTCAGAATCACGTTCTACATGAAAAATGGAATTTATGGGTGAAAATTCCACTAAAATCAAGATTAAATTGAAGGAGAAATCACACTTTAATGTTTGGAAAATCGTGGTCTAAAATCCCCAATCTTGGACATTCAATATCATGAAATTAAAGATAAAATTGAGATAAAATTTCTTGAAAATAATTGTTTACCGAATGAAAAACTATGAAAATCTTCTTTCAAAATTGCACCAAAAGCTTTACAAGTCCAAAAATAGAGTAAATACAGTGTCTCTCAGTTTTAAAAACTGAACAGTGAAAACACACTCCACAAATGCAAGATGGGACCTGCTAATACGGAGGTTTGGGAACCTCAATGCTCTGCAAACGCTGAACTAGGTCCATAAATGTGGAGAGTTAACTCCATTGACCCACACAAACATAGTGGCCTTGGCAGGAACATGGAGAAGGTAGGGTGATGCACCAACTAAAATCAACCAACAATCAAAACTCATCCGAAACCTGAATTTCAGAAACCAAAAATATAATCATACCAGAAACGGCGATTCAGACTCAACGAAATAATCAGGATTTGATTCTAAGGTCTCCACAATACATTTAACAATGCAAGTAAAACAACATATTTTAAAACACAAAATACCAAAATTACCTTTGATAATTTCAAAAATTATTACGAGACAATTTCTAGTGTTTACTTTCACCATCCGAAATTAGTGAAGCCCTTAGAATTTTGATCCAAGCATGTGAACTCTAAATGTTGACCAAAGTCAAACATTGATTTTAGAAACAATTGAAATAACAACTTTGGGCCTGAAAACCTCATGTTAACTCATAATTCAATTCTATAACTTCTCAAAGACTAGACTCGATGTTTCGGAGAAATTGAAATTGATAGATCCCCGATCTAACACTCAAAACTAAAAATGGTACAAAACTCACTTTTTCAACCACTTAAGCTTCCAAAAAGCCAAAACTCATGTTTTCCACTTTAAAAACTTAGGTTTTTAGCTCCATCAATACAAATAGTTAAAAATGGGTCCAAAGAAACTTATGAAAGGATAAAATAGTAATTTACACGTATAAGGCCTAAAATGACAAACCAAGTCATTACAAAATATAAATTAAGTATTCCTTAGGACTGTGACCTAGCACCAAAAAGAGCTTGGTATATAATAATTGTCCCTTCACTATTGATGTCCCCCAAGTTACACCTCCTTTTTGAGGATAAAGTTGTCAATGTCAAGACATAGAACCTAACTATGGTTAGGGTCGAACCCAAGAGAATACTGTATACTTAGAAGAATTCAATTGATGCAATTTGAGTTATTAACCAACTTATCTCCCCAAAAGGAGAGATTTTGATAATAACTAGTAAAAGGTAATCCTAACTAACACAAGTGTTTAATCAATATGAAGAGAAACTAAAGTATTCTGTTCCTCATGATTCTCTAACTTTGTATCACATGATAACTTAATTCTTTTTCAACTGTGTAGCATGGAAGATGGTAAGTTAAGTTCACCAAACCCTTTGGTCTAGGGGAGATGCAAATTTCACTATGTGACTTGGCCAATCTCCATACTGTGACATTACTAACCCTTACCTATTGTCCTAGTACAACCTCCACTTGTCTTAATTCGGCTGATTAGACGATAACACATCAATCAAAATCCTATTAATAATCTTTTCTCCTATTCATTACTACCTTAGTCCTGTCAGTAACACTAGGCGGGTTATAATATTGGCCACCACTGGAAAAACCATACAAAATGAAGAGAGTTAATTAATACATGGATGCGCACTTCATAAGAATTATGAATTATCCAATTTTACTTTGTTCGTTCTTCATGATTCCCCAACCCTAGTTATGGATTTAGCTACTTATTATTTGTGTAGATGTAAGACTTATGAATTTGAATAACATAATAGAGCACTTACACAATTGAATTAAGCACAAGTACATCCAAGCTTCAATGAGAACCACAAGATTAGGAGATCAAATCAAAGTATAATTGTTTCTCAAAACTCTCTAATGTTTTCGCTACTCCATCTCACTATGTTTCTCTCAATAGTTCGAACTCCTTAAGAAAAATAACCTAAACACCTATTTATAATGTTTAAAATACATGTCCTAACCAAAAAAGAAGAACCGGGTCATCACGCCTCACGAACTGCTTTACAGGTTGTGTTATGTTCTATGGCTCATAACCAGGCTTCCGTAATATGTTGCTCCCAAACTGGACATGGTATCGACAACACTTTTCTATGGTGCGTAAAGTATTCTATGGCCCATAGGTGGGTTGGTTTGATGAAACATCACAAAGTCCTCTTTCTCTGATCCACAAAGCACGAAACACAATACACGACTCATAAATTGATTCACGACCTATCTGCATATTCACAGCAGAAACTTCATAAAATCAGCTCCTCACTGGAATTATCCACGAAATCTATTTTATGGCCTGTAGAATACTCTACACCCGTAAAGGGTCTCGCGCTCCTTCAAAATCAGGAATTTGTGCATATTCCTTACCAAAATCAATGCCAACTCTAGAATCTGGTAAATCAAACACCAAAACACCTAAAACCCATTAACATCGCGTTGAGAACACATAAAATTCCACGTTATAAGAATCAAAAGTATTGTATTTTGATAACAAATCAACACCCTCAATATAAAATTATTACTTGTCCTTAAGCTACGGACTCAATCGATATAAGTAATATAATAACATACAAACCTCAACCTAATGGAAACATCACATCAAACTTAAACATAGATACCTACACCACTTTTAAAAAATAGAATAAGATAGCCATCCAACAAACCAATACAAACTATTGCATGCAGTAATACAGCTGTGACAAGTGAGGTACTTTCAACAAGCCACAATGACTGAATAACCCTAATGCTAACAATGAAATTAGGTGCCCTCCCAGAATGAAGTCCCATGTCTCACTCTCAATGATGTTTTCATGTATAAAATTTCTCACTCTCACAAAAGATATCATGTATTCTTCCAAATACAATAGGCTTGCCCCTATACTTATGACTAAGAAGTTCAACTATTTGGACTGGAATCAATTTAGAACTTTATGGGCTTGTATCATAGGCCCAGTAGGCTTTGGTATGATATTTTGAGAACATAGTGACTAAAGGACCTCCTCGACACTGCATTTTTCTACACTTTATCCCTACCAACACTGTTGTTATCATTTCATTCTCCCTTTTCTCCTATTTCAAGTTTTCATGGGTGCTTTGTTTTCATTTTTCAGTTTTTTGCCTAGCTTTTACAATTCATTTTTCTTTTTAGCTCACATCTAAGGTTAAGCTTATTTTTCTTCCACCCATTACTTGACTTTTCTCTTTTTCCCTGTATCACTATCTTTCCCCTTCATTTTTGTGTCTCACCCTTTATACCAGCCACCTTCAACTTAGGTTTCTGGGTTTAGTTGAGGTGCATATTATCCATCCTCAGAACTAGGTCCACTTTTTGTAGCCACCCTGAACTTAAGTTTTTTGCCTCAATCAAGGTGCATAGTGTTCAACAAAGGATCAAGGCCAATTTCATGATTTTACAACTAATAAGGCTAGGTTACTTAGGTATTTACAAATAATAGAGACATCTCTGTCTCAAATGTTAGGATCAAGAAATATTCTGCAAATTTCCTTGGTCATTTAGGCTAAGTGGACTTTTAAGAACAATAGCCTAAGATCATCTCCTAATCCAATTAATCTACTGTATACCTTAGAGTAGACTAACATGGAAAGTTCTGAATTAGCACATAGCACATGAATTTATCAAATTAAGCTCACACCTACATGGTATTGATTACATTATCAAAAAAAGGACTTTCAGATCTTTCTTTTTATCTCAATATATCCTCACTTATCAGAACAAGCACTGTCAACACACTTAGGCATGCATGGTTTCTATCTAGACTAACTAATCAAAATATCATTTCTTACAAAAAACACAAAAACAAGTATATACCATAGATATCTGTACTATATGCTACAAATACTACCTAAAATTTCCTAAACATGTCAGTTCAACATAAAGTAAATATCCATGGGAAAAAATAAGAAAAGTAAGAAAACCCTAGGATTCAAAAATTGGAGTACTCAGACTTCATTAATGCCCATAACTACCAACACCCCATCAAAAAAGAGGTACATTGTCCTCAAGTCACACAATCAAAGAAAAATAAAGTATTGGGGTCAAAAAGGCATACCTGGGAGCTTAAACGCTGGTGTATGGCTGAGTCCTACAACTCTCAACCTGCATGGTAGCCCTTTTAACAATAGCACTCTATTTGGAGGGACCAACATCCCTCATATGATTGAGCTAATAAGCGTATCGTCTCTCTACCCCTTATCTCAAGTATCTCAAGACAAGCTCGAGCTCCTCCTCCTCTGCCAACCCTGCACGTGAGAGTACGACATTGGATCATCAACCATGTAGGGTGTCTTCCCATGGGATTACTGTGTGCTCCTCTTGAGAAAATAGATCTACCACCAGCACCGAGAGTGTGGTCTCTGGTAATATCATTGGTGTTGCTAGTGTTGTTGTCATGTTGGCTCAATACTGTTGGATCTTCATCTAAATAGCCATCATATCTACTGGTCGGGCCATACTAAGGCAACATTGTACCCTCATCTCGAAGGCATCAATGTGAGCATCCATGATGGAAAGGCGATCCTAAATAGTCACATGTGTATGCCTGCATGCAGCCCTCTGAATCTGAAATTTCTTGGCAGACCTAAGGCCTAATTTGCTGAACTAACTGAGTCAAATAAAGCTCAGCATGTGATAATCACTGCACCATGGCTTGAATAGATACTGCAGGCAAGTAGACCATGCCCACAGGTGCAGTCTGTGATGAAGTGGCTTGTGGTACATGAGTAGAAGTAGTGGGCCCTCACTCCTCATATTCCTTAATCTGTGGGGGCCTATCTTCTGTGGCAACATCAGTGGTGGTGGTGGGTGGAACCATAGGTTGTGGCACTTGGGCGAACATCATGGCATAGAGCAGGATAGTGCGGTGCTCTCCGGAGTGTTACTGGGTTCTTCTCAACCTTGATCAAGCTTGCATCAAAAGTACGTTGGACCTCAATCAATGAGTCCTAATAGTATAGACACTCCACCCTCGACTCTAGATAGATGATGTTGTGTACATTATATCTCCTTTTTTTAGGACAAAGTGGTAATTGTTAAGATATATAACCTGACTGATGTGCTATCAAAATACAACACATTTGATGCCTAAAACTTCAATCTGACATTTATGGATTTTATGTTTTTTTGTATTTATCTTTATAAGAAAAGTAGGTTGGCAAAAAATTTGGAAAATTTGTAGGTTTTGCTGGTTTTTGAATGCATATGAGACCCTCTACGAGTCGTAGCTTGGTATACGAGGCATAGAGGTGGCCTCATGGAGATTTCCTGTGTTGAAGCAATAATTGAAGTTTATCCACATGAAACCTTATTACGAGTCTAGATTATTCTACGAGCCATATTGGATGGTTTCATAGAAATTTCTAGTGTTCTTTAGTATTGGACCAAGTGTTGTAGATAGGGACCACGAGAGGACAGTATGAGCCATAGATCAAATTATGACCCGTGAAGATGTTTCATAGCAATGAAGTCTAGGATCCAAGAACTAAACAAGAAAGCCTGATTATCACTCATAACCCTAGGTACAAGTCGTAACTGTAAGTCGTAGGGTATGCCGACTAGTTTTTCTAATTATTTTAGGTACTTGTTTGTAAATACTGTAAATAGTAAATATTATGTCATTAAGTCCAGTTTTGATGGTTTTTCATAGATTACATCAGAGGATAGAGTGGAGAGAAAGAAATTAGAGCATTTTTAGCGTTTTAGTTTTGGACACTAAATTCTAGAGAAGAGATTCACTTGTGGATTCAAGTCATGTTTCAATCTTGTGATTCTTAATACAAATTGGGTTTTCTTGTTCTTCAATCTTTTTTGGTAAGTGATTAAACATGTCTTCTCCAATCATTGTTTATTTATTTGCCCAAGAGATGAGTAGCTAAACCCACAACTTGGGGTTGTGGACACAGTGAAAATCTAACTTAGAGAACCCGGATTATTTGCAATTCTTAGAATGTGATTTGCATGTATTAATCAAATCTCTTCATTTAGAATGTTTTTTAGTTGTAGCAAATATTAGAACTTGCCTAGTGTTACCTTCCCGATCTAGGTGGTAATGAATAGGAAAAGAGATTGATTAACAGGATTTGATAATATGTTCTCGTCTAATCAACCGAACTACACCAAGGGGAGGTTGAATATTTTCCGCACACTATAGAGATAGGCCTAGTCGCATAGTAAAATTCGACCTTCAACTTTTACCAAAGGGTTGGAAGAACTTAAATTACCGTCCTCCGTGCGATATTCTAGTTGAGAATGATGATATTCGGGGATGTTGAGTTTGTGAACCATGGGGAACACAATACTCAAGTTACTCTCTACCCTTGATTGTCTTCCATTTTAGTTAGTTTAGTTTAATTTCTTATCAATCATTGAAACACCCCCACCCTTTTTTCTGGATTTGAGTTAGTTAATATTTGAATTGTTTATTACTGAACCAATTTATAAAGACCTGTATTCCTTGTATGATTCGGCCCTAACCTTAGTTAGGTTTATTACTTTGATGATTGCTTTAACTTAAAAACAGAGGAGTATCTTGAGTGTAATAAAAGAAAAATAGCGTCCTTGTCGGGGAATACGGCAAGACCTTTATTGGATTCACTAGTAGTATAATTCAAGTGTTAATTTCTTAGTTCTCTTATATTTTACTTTTGCTATTGTTTTGTTTGTTTAGTTTCTTTGCGGGGTATACTAGATATTGTATGCCTATTAGAAGGTGCCAAGGCTTTCCCTTATCTCCAATTGACTTATAGATCCATCATGTTACAAGAAGAATGGCTCAAGCCAATGTGAATATCGCGGTTAACGGAGCTATAAATCAGAATGATGATGTTGATAATAGGGATAACAATCCACCGCAATTGGAGAATAGGCCACAACCTAGGGACTTTAATGAGAATGCTTATTTATGGAATCAAAATAGATTGAATCGCATAGCCATGGATATAATGGGAACTACTCTGTTGCCACTGTTATAGGTCGACAATAAGTTCACAATTTCAAGTGGATCGCCTCAAATGCTTCAAAATCATGGTTTCTTTGTTGGTCTAGCTTCTGATGATCCTCATATCCATCTTCATAATGTAGCCTTTGTTTGTAAGAGCGTGATAAGGATGCAAAATCTTTCCATTGATATTGTTGGATTGCGTGTGCTCCTTCTTCCTCTTACTAGTAATCCAATGGTATGGCTATCGAAACTCCTAAAAAGCTCAATCATCAGTTGGGCAGATTTACAGAAGGACTTTTTTGAAAGGTACTTCTTGAGGTTAAAAAAGCTCAAATTGAAAGATTAAATTAAGAATTTTGATCAATTACCTAGTGATTGAATTTGTGCAACGTGGAGAGATTTTTAAAGTGTTTAAGAAGAATCCCAGACCATAAAATTGTTGACGATGCCTTAGTAGAGATCTTCTACTATTCCCTCAATGAAAATAGTCAAGCTTGTGCCGATACTTTAAAGGGGGGCATGTTCTTGGATCAACTGTTCACAAGGATCGCCGAGAGAATGGAGGAAGTGGTCAAAACTACAGTGCATGGGGGCAAAGAGAAAGAACTTCTACAAAGAATTCCTGTTTCATGAGTATGGGTTTAGAGAAAGCTAAGATCAACGAGGAAATTATGCAACAACTTGCCCAAATTCACTCCGGTATAGAGGTTATGGGGAAAGAAAGTCAAGAAACAGTGCATGCGATAGTCCATTAACCTCCTCGAGTGCCTATGTATAAAGAGCATTATTATGATGAGGATGCTTGTTTTGTGAGTGATCAAGTGGTGGGTTTCTAGAACAGTGTCCAAGGACCCAATTTGGACTATTGGTGTCAAGGTTCCAAGAACCAAGGTCAAAACTATAATCGAGAAGGTTCTTATAAAGATAATCGAGGTTGTTATTTTGAGAGGAATAGGGTTCCATAAGGTGAGTGGGGTAGAAGAGATGGTTTTAGGAATGATCCATATATGCCACCCCATAATTGTTATACCAGAGCTAGCAATTAGAAGATTGAATAGATGTTTGACTAATTAATGAAAAAGTGGAGATCCAAGATGAAACTCTACGGGGAATAAAGTATGATATTTCAAGTGTAAATAAAAACATAGAGTCTCATTTAGTGGCCATTAAGTAACTTGAGCAACAATTCAGTCAGGTGTCCACTCAATAGAATCAACTCTAGAAAGGTACATTACCAAGTAATACAATTCAAACTCCAAAGAATAAAAAGCATTATATGGTAGTAACGACTACGGGAGGTAAGAGTACCATTGATCCTCCGATGCCAGTAGGTAAGGATGACATGCATGAAGAGATAGTTGCAGAAAAGTTTGTTAATGAAAGAGAAAAAGGCAAAAAAGATGGGGTAATCAGTGAAGGGGTTAAGGAGCTAGAGAAGTGTAAGACCGTCCCAAGACCTCCTCCTCTCTTTCCCCAAAGACTCCAATAAAAGGAGGATGATGCTATGTTTAAACATTTCCTCTCCATGTTAAAGAAACTTTCCATCAACATTTCCAAATCGAAGCATTGGAGAAAATGCCTTGTTATGCTAAATACATGAAGGATTTTGTTTTCTAGCATATTTTTGAGTTTATATTCAGTTTTTGAATTATGCATTGATTGTTTGTTTGTGTTATGATTTTTTTTACATTGAGTTTGTTGCATCTAGGGTGCAAGTGCATATTATAAGGAGAATACAGGTTTAGGACAAAGATTTCAGGTTTTGTTGAGAATTGCATCTGATGCAGTCTCTACGACTAGGCTTACAAGTTGTATTTATCTTTATGCATCATAATCCTATCTCATAGAGGATTACAATGAGCAAGTTAAGTATGTACTCTATCTACGAGCCAACTTTATGACTCGTAGTCCACACTACAACTCATGAATAGGGTTTGTGGAACCCCGGTAAGTTTCTGAATTTTGCTAAGTATTGAAGTGGAGTACAAAACCAGGACTTACGAGCCATAGACAAGACTATTACTCGTCTGCTACTCGTAGTCGAGGTTTCGTAGACCCGACCAAGTGATTTTAAAGCATGGACCTGATAGAGTATAAAAGAGGGTCCAATCAATTTGACCCCCTTTTTTGACCTTAGTTATCGATAATTTCCCCAACTTCTTTCCCCCATTATTTTTTGACCATTTTTCTGGTCCCCAACTCCATTTTTGCCAAGAAATATGGTAATTAGGGTTTCTTGAGCATGCATCTCATTTTTCTTCCTCACGTTCATCTACCCACTTTGTAAGTTTCTTGGTTTAGTTTTGACTTCTAAATTTACTTTGTTTTTGAAAGTTTGAATTGATGGCTATGAATGATTAAGTCTATTGCCATTTTGATTCTTAATTGAATGTGAAATTTCCATGAGAGACTAGGGTTGCCATGAACTGAAGTGATTAATTACGCCCTAAGTTAAATGCTATATCTTTGATATTTTAATTGAATGCCTCGGATATCATGCTCTTTGTTTGATTGAATTGTTATTAATGGGTTATGAATGTAAATTGACTTTCAGTTACACAAGGGTGTGATTATGTTTGGGCTATATTGAATTAGTCGAAATCATAAGGTGATGAATTCTTGTTGTGTGCCTGTTGAACTACACCACAAGTAATCTTGAATGTGATTATGTGATTTTTGTGTGTGACTTGGTGGGTGGTGATATATACGTGCATAATTGAATGAATTTGGAGAAGTACAAAATTATTGGGTGTTGATTGCAAAATCCTATTCGATGGGGTTTATTTGTTTTGAAATTATGTTTAGTGTATGGGATAATTTGTGCTTAGCATATGAGTTTTCATATACTTGCTTCGATGCTGGTAGGATCGTATTTCAATTGTTCTAGGGGTCCGTGTGATGAGTTGAGGTACATAAGGTACTTGGAAAATCTTTGTCACAAGAGTCTTTTACAACTCAGAGATAAGTCTACGAGTTGTATTTAACTTTTATGGAAATTTCCAGGTATTTGATGTTTTGAATATTCATCATACGAGACCTTCTATGAGTCATAGATCACTTTACGAGTCGTAGATAGGTCTCATGGACTATTGCCTAATTTTAATTTTTGCTCCCTAAAACTTTATATAAAACCTATTTATGACCTGTAATCCAAATTATGAGTAGTTACTGAGTCTTGTACCATCTTCCAGTGTTCCATATTATTTTGCACCTCTAGTTTAGTAACCCTTTCACGACTCGTAGTTCCAACTACAACTTGTAATTGGTCTGTGTGGTACCTGACTACGACTGATCCAATTCACTTTTCTTGTTTTTCATTTTTTAATTTTTGGACTTTATCATAGCTTTTCGTGTTTATTCTTCATGTGCTATGGCTCGAAAGGGAAAACACTTGACGATTGATGCATTCAAAAAGAAGATCCTTGATAAACCTACCGATGAGGAGCATTCGAGTAATAAGCAAACCAGTTGAGTGGTTCAATGGAGAATTATGACACCCAATATAATACAATAACACCTCTACCATAGATGATAATTACTGCTAGATCCAGGAAAACTCAAGCTCGTGGTGATAGTCCTCCTTATTAGTTGGTGATAGTCCTTCCCATGATGATAAGGAAGGCAATGATGAGAGTGATAAAGGTTCATCCTAGATGACTCCTTCATGCATAAAGTCTAGTTTAGAGGAGGTCTCTTTAGTTAGATGAGATGTCCAATCCTCCATTGCCCCATCATCTTCTCTACAACTGGATCCTACTCGACAATGGGGTGTTTGAGGGAATGGAAGCTATATTCACAGATGACTACAGCCAAAGCAGAAAGGCATGATCGTACGGTTGATATATTAGGAGTCCCGAGTTATTGATGATGGATTAAGCCATGTCCCAAGACTGAAGTACATGATGACATGATATAGGCATGGCTGGCTAATGGATAAACATGGACAATATGCCTCGCTTATGGAACAAGAATTCTATGCAGCCACTATTCTTCGTGATCTTCCCAAGGAGAAGAGATCTCTCTTATAGCTGAGATTGCGAAGGTACTAGTAAAGAGGGTGGCGGGTCAATATTTCGCAGGAGATGATCTACTGTGTACTTTTTGCTCTCGAGTATAGAGCCCCAAGGTCGGTAGCTGTGTTTGATTACAAATTATAGTAAGCTTGAACAACCTTGATTTCAAAGGATCATATACAAATGATCAAGTTGTTGAGATGAGTGGATGGTTACATTGCATAGCAAGGGAAAGAGACTGCTTGGGTCACCACACATATTGAGCCTATTGTGAAGGCTTCACTTTCTTTCCCCGCCAAATTTTGGTGGGTGATTGTAAGGTCTTCCATCCACCCTACGCTAGCAGATAACACACTTGCACTGGAGAGAGCAGTATTAGTTGCGAATATTCTAGATGGCTATGATATTGATTGGGCATGACTCATAGCGGAGAAGATTCATGAGTTGGCACTCAATCGGACCACATGTATTCCATTTTTAGTCTGGATCTACAGACCATGCATAGAGTCCAAGATTCAAATGTTATTTAATCATGACCAATTTGTATTGGCCCAGCATACATTGGAGCCTAACCTGATTATGGTTGATGAGAACCCCGTGGCACTTTAGAGGACACAACCTCCTCCTATGCCTAAGTGTTTGCTTATGAGCCACCAAAAAAGGGTTCAACGACTTCCCCTATAACTACTCCCGCTACTACTACTGATGAGTGATCCCAACAACCTAAGACAGTCTATGTTGAGTGGGGTCCCACTATAGTTGCTCCTATACTTGAGGCTTCTTCATCAAAGACTCTTACACTGGGCATGGTTCATGTGTTCACAGTTTCTATTCAGGCTATGATGCAGTGGTTATCATGGATTGAGGCTCAGTTAACTCAGGTCATTTAGCAGCTCAAGTTATACGCCCAGCAGACTATTGTAGACTCAAAGAAGCGATGCAAGGCATTCACTATATCTACTGTTCAAGAGTGTATTTCTATGGTAGATGTCTACATTGATACCTTTAAGGATTGGGTGTAGAAAATGTTAGCCGAGTCTCGACCATCAGATCTATCAGCCGTACTTGAGGAGATTGCAAAACTTAGGGCTAACTTGACTTTTTCACTAGCGGCCCCAGTTACAGTTCCAAAATTTATGCCTTTGGAGCAGGTATTAGATTTATTTGCCACGAAGGATTCTACACAGTATTCCTACAGGAAGAGACGCCTTCTGGAGGGTGATGAGATAAAGGGGAGGCATTTGTGTCCAAAACTCTCTGAGGTTGATGATAAGGAAGCAGAGGATAAGCTTAGGTTCGCCTTGAGGATATAGAGGTGAGTAGAGGAGCTAAGTGTAGCCCAGGAGTAGGACAGAGCAATGGGTATTGGCCCATCTAGTTCAGCTACTGCACAGACTACCCTGCAGGAGGGACATGATTAGATGCAGCCCGAGTCTGGTGCTTAGGCACCAAGATACATGTCTGTTTTGGCCCCTTATAATTACTTTGATTTTGATGTTGTACATTAAGGACAATGTATAATTGTTTTCGATAGGGTATGGGTATTTATGGACCTTGGTGAACTCTGAGTAGCTTATGGTCCATAACTATCCCAATTTTTGATCCTAATGTTTTCTTACCTATGTTCTTTTTTCCTTGTGGATATTTATTGTTTGCTGAACCGATATGTATAGGATGTTTTAGATAATATGTGTAGCATATAGAACTTGAACTTATGGCACGTACCGTGTTTTGATGATTATTTTGAAATATTTTGAAAAGTGGTACCCACCAAATATTTTTAGTAGTAGTTAAATTACAATAATGCATATTTGGGTGTTTGGCAGTATTTGTCTTGATAAGTGAGGGTAATGAAATATCAAGCATGATTTGTGAGTTTCTTTTTGAAAATGTATGCAATGCCATGTGTCAGTGAGCTTATTTTTCCAGATTCATGCATATCTTATGCTAATTTAGAATTTGCACTATTACTCTAAGTTGGATTGCAAACCAAATAGATTAAGAGGTGATCCTAGGGCTTTGTTCTTTAATTAGTCCACTTTAGCCTTAAATAACTGACCAAATCATGTTTTTTTCCCTCGTTCCAAATATTTGAGCCTCATATGAACTGATTCTTTCTTAAACACCTAATTAGCCTAGCCTTGTCTAGTGATGAACCTTGAATTTGGCCCTGGTCTGTCCTTAAGCATTGTGAACCTTGACTAAGGCAAAATGCGTATGTTGAGGGTGGCTACCAAAAGTGGCCCTGGTTTGGTGAATAAATATTGTGTACTTCAATATAGGCTAAATGAAACGCCCCAAAAAGTTCCTGAAAATGTGCCTCAGAAATGCCCATATGTGTAATTTCCATATAACTCAAAATTCATGCATAATATCAAAAACTTGACTTCATATTAATGATCAAGAGCAAAATTGAGTGGAAAATGGGTCTAACCATAATTTTAATGCAACCGTAGCAAAATGTTATTTTCTAAAAATTTCAAATTCTAGTGGCAATCTACGTTGGCTCCTGATATGCTATCAAATAGAGCACATTTGATGTATAAAATAAGGGATTTTGTGAGTTCTTAATGTGATCTTTTACTATTTTTATGTGCTTTTGTGTTGTTATTGCAGAGATGATAGGTTAGCATGATTCTGGGAGAAAATCGTAGATTTTAGTAAAGTGCAAGACATACGTGTCTTCCGAAAGATTTCATTTCAATTGGAATAAAAATAAAAAAATCAAATAAGTGGATATCAACCTTACGTGCCACTTTACTAGTCGTGGATCTCACTACGACTTGTATAGGTGGACTCGTAGCAAGAAATAGAGAGCCAAAATTTTGGGCCACAAACTAAATGCCTAGACTACGAGAGAAGCATACGAGTCGTAGACCAAGCAATGACTATGACTCATGCCAGTGGGTCATTATAGCCAAGTTCAAAATACAAAGTGTCTGATATTAGACCCCAACTACGACTTGTAGGTAACCCTATGAGTCATACCTGTGCGACGTACCTATTGCCAGCTGTGATTTCTGTAATAATATTTCGGGTTAATTTTGTAAATACTATAAACTCTTTATGTTAGGGTTTAGAAAAGGGAGATCTCGGACTTGAATCTTTCAAGAGAGACTTTGAATATTCTCTCTAGAGTATTTTAGGGTTTTATTGCAGAATATCTTTTTCAATTGGAACACCCACTTTTGGGGATTGCAAATCTTATATTGTATTCACTCTCCATCCATCAAAGCTTGTGTTTGCAACTTGTGGTGGTATTTTTCATCATTGCTTTGGGCAAAATTCTCAACTATTTATTTTATTTGCATTATTATTGGTTTTGTCTTAGCCATGAGTAGCTAAGCTCCCTCTACTTGGGGTTGTGGGAACCATGGGTAGTTACTTGAGATAACCTAGATTAATTGCATTTTATGATTAGGGTTTCAGATGTTTTATCTATTTCCCTTCATTTTGATTGTTGTTTGGTAGTGGCCAACACCAAATCCCACCTACTATCATGATCCCGACCAAGGTAGTGACTAATAGGAAAAGGTAATCATCTAATCAACCAGATCTAACCAAAAGGAGGTTGACTGGGACAATAGGTAATGGTTAGTTGGCACACCATGACTGCCAACAAACTGCCATGGTGAAATTTGACCTTCACCTTTACAAAAGGGCTGGAAGAACCTAAGTTACTATCCTGCATGTGAATTTTCAATTATAGTTATATTGCCTAAGATAATCGAGTAAACGAACAATGGGGAACAAAATACCCAAGTGTTCCCTAAATTTGAGTGTTTATTCACATGATAGCATAATATCTACTTTTATTTTTGTTCTTAAATAAGAAACCCCCCCTCGCTCCCCCTCCCCCTCCCCCCGTTTAGAGGATTTAGTTATTGATGCTCAAAATGATTGATAGCAAATTATTGTAGTCAATTCTTGTATTCCTTGTGGATTCGACCCTCACCTTCAGTTAGGTCAATTGCTGACAATGGCTGCTTTCTTATTGAAGCGCGAACATTATAAAAAATTATGGCATCTTTCCCGGGGAATATGGCTAAGTTTTGACATGATTTCACTACTAGTTTGTGCAAGTATTAATTTCTAGATTCTTTTGCATTTTACTTTTATTTTCATTTTTGTTGTTTGATTTTACATCCAGAGTGTACTAGGTTGTAGGCCCAACACAAAAAGACATGGCAATCCCTTAGCTCCGACAAATTTGGAGATCCATCGACTATTTAGAATAATGACTCAAGTGAATGAGGACATCTCAGTTGAGGAAGAGATCAACATGAATGATGATGATATGGGAAGAGAGGAGAATCCACCACCAAGGGACAACAGGCCACAACTTAGGGATTTCAATGAAAACGCTTATGGCTTAAACCAATATAGTTGAATACTATGCCCATGGATGTTACTGGTGCTGTAGTGTTTCCTCCATTACTAGCGGACGCTAGTTTTCAGTGTCAAGTGGATTACTTCAAATACTCCAAAACTGTGGGTTGTTCACAGGCTACCTTCAGAAGATCCCCACCATCATCTTCACAATATCATCTTCGTCTGTAAAAGTGTCATGGGAACACAAAATCTTTCTCTTGATGCGGTTGGTTTGAGGATGTTCCATTGTCACTAACTGTTAATGCAACTCTGTGGTTTTCAGAGCTTTCTCCAGGTATAATAACAAGTTGGGCAGAGCTTTAGAGAGTGTTTCTAGAGAGGTATTTCCTAATATCAAAGAAGCTAAAGCTCAAAGATCAAATAAACAATTTTGAGCAATCAGTGGGTGACTATATTAGTACCACATGGGAGAGATTCACCAAATTCTTGAGGATGGTTCCCAATCATAAGATTGTTGATGATGCCTTAGTTGAGATTTTCTATCGGGCGCTTGACGAGAATAGTAAAGCTTGTGCCAACACAATCAGCGAAGGCATGTTTCATCACCAAACTTTTGCATTGATAGTCACTGGGATGGAGCAAGAGGTTAGAACCAATAGTGCTTGGGGCCAAAGTGAGTGAGGCGCAATGAAAACTTCTTATGCAGTCAACACCAACAATGAGGTAGCAAAGGTCAATGAAGATATCATGGAGCAACTTGCTCAACTTCGCACGAGTATGGACTTGGTCTTAAAGCAAAACCAAGTATTTACCCACCAACCTATTAAGGATCCTATGTATAAGATCCATGTTTTGATGAAGATACTTGTTTCCTGAGTTACCAAGTAGTGGGTTTCCAGAATAACACCCAAGGGTCCAACTCTAACTATTGGATGCAAGGCTCCCTGAATCAAGGTTGGAACTACAAGCATGATAGTGCTTATAGAGACAAACGTGAAAGCTAGTACGAAAGGTAGAGAGTGCCAAATATCGAATGGGGTAGAAGAGATGGCTATAGGAACGGTCCTTATATGCCACTGCGCAACCATGATATCAGCTCAAGTAACTCTAATATTGAAGAGATGTTTGATAAATTGATGAAGAGAGCCGATTATAAAGATGATACCTTGAAGGGAATGAAAATGGATATTTCAAGCATTAACCAAAAGATAGAGTCTTACTCTATGGAAATTAAGCAGTTGGAACAGCAGTTCAGGTAATTTTCTTCACAATTGAACCAACACCAACGGACACCTTAGAAAGCAACATGGTTCAAAATCCTAAAAACGAAGGGCATTGTATGGTAGTCATGAAATGGAGTGGCAAACGCACTATTTATCCCCCTATACTAATGGTTAAGGATGAAGCCTATGAAAAGGTCATTGATAGCAAGGTACTGATTGAGGAAGAAAGTCTAAAGAGTAATGTAGTGGAAAGCCAAGGGGTGGGAGAGCAAGAGAAAGTCAAGGTGATCCAAAACCACCTCCTCCATTTCCTCAAAGAGTTAAAAAGATAGAGGAAGATGGTAAATTCAAGCATTTCCTTTCAATGTTAAAACAATTGTCAATTAACATTCCCCTCTTAGAATCTTTGGAGACGATGCCCGTATATTCCTAGTATATGAAGGATTTAGTGACAAAGAAATGCACTTTGAGCCAAGTGCTCAAATAATGTAGTGTGATCATGACCAAATGCCTTGTTCAAAAATGATAGGACCCTGGTGCATTCACCATCCCTTGCACTATTGGTGATGTTGAATTCGCAAGAAAATTGTGTGAACTTGGAGTAAGTATCAATCTAATGCCTCTTGTAGTGTTGAAAAAGCTTGGACTTGGCACTCATACTCTGATAAGAATGTGGTTTGTCAAGACGGATCAAACCATCAAAAAGCCGAAAGGAATGATTCTTTATGTGCTTGATAAGGTTGATAAATTAATCTTTCATGTGGATTTTGTGATCCTTGATTGTGAGGTTGATTTTGAGGTGCCCATTATTTTAGGAAGACCTTTTTTGGCCACTGGGAGAGCCTTTGTGGATATAGATTTGGGTCAGCTTCGGTTCAGGGTCAATGATGAAGAGGTCGTGTTTAACAATTGTTAATCAATGAAATACCCAGATGAGTTTAAGAATGAACCGTGGGCTCTTGATGATTTTTTATGATGGATGATGACAGAGTCGATCGATGACATTAAACAAAGTGCTTGTTGGGAGGCAACCCTAGTATCTTTGATAATTTTTGGCTTGTTTTTAATGTGTTTAGTTATTGAAACTTTTAGGTAGTAATGTGTTGTTTGTTTCAAAATTTTAAAGACATTGGTTTAGTTGTGATGTTTTGAAGATTGTTGTATTTTGATGTTTGGCTTACAGGTGGAAATTAAGAACTGAAGATGTGAGGAAAATTGCACTTGGAGAAACCTTTACGAGCAAGCCTGTGAGTCGTAATGACCAATACGACTCATAGTCATGCCTCGTAGAAGGATACAGTTAGACTTGAAAGTTGGCACACACACTATGTTTGGATTGTTTAATTAATTTTTGTACACTCTTGTGTTGAATTTCATCCTTTTGAGATGAACGTGTGCTTAATTTAGTCAGTTTGATCGTACCCATATGATTATGCTTATGTTTGGATGTTTAAACAAGGGTTTGGGTTGGTTGAACACTTTAGTGTGATGTGAAAATTTGTATAGACTCTAGTTTGTGGTTGTGGTGTTAGTATGTTGATTGCATGAGTGTTCTGCATGATTGTTGTGTGATCATTATGTGCATTAGTGTCAAAAATGGAATTTGGGGATTGTGGTTGTGTTCTAATGTGAAAATTCATGTTATCCTTGTAGGTAGTTTTATTAAATATTACTTGAGTCTCCCTAGATCGATGTGTTGATAAGGAATTTAAATATGGAGATAAATTGGTCGTGCGCTTCACGTTAATATACATATGGGAATGAGTTTGATGTAAGGGTTCTGATGGTTGGCATGTTCAGACTGGGATTGATTGTGTGTTTGGACTTGTTTATTGCTCTGATGTGGCCTTTGTTTGCCATTTTCATGAATTAATTGTGGTTCTTGTAGGAATATTGCAGGCATTACACGTGCCATATGTCTTCAACTACGAGGCTTCCCTATGACTTGTGGGTTCCCCTACGAGTCATAGTGATCTCTCGTAGTAGGCACTAGTCACCTGTGGTTCCTTCACATTTCTCACTAGAGGCCCACCTACAACTTATAGCATCTAGTATGACTCATAGTGGGGGTCTTGTGAGTCTGACTTAGGTTTCAAAAATGCTTCTGGAATGAGGCATGAGGATAGACTATGACTCGTAAGACATTATACGAGTCATAACTGCACCTCGTATCTGATTGTAGGTTACATTGTTCTCAGCGGCCATGGTACTACTAGGCTAGAATATGACTTGTAGGACACCTTACAAGTCCTACTTGCTCATTGTAGTTGCAGACCTGCTATTGTATTAGTGATTTCTCTTTTGATTTCATTATTTAAATATTGCTACTTTTTGTCCTTTATTATATGATCACTGCTTAATCAAACATTTTGAGATTCACATACTGATATGTGGTTGGTTTTCAGGAATAATGCCTCCATAGGATAAACGAGCGATCAAGACATTCCAAAAAAGCTTGGTTGACGAGTCCTACGAGACTGAGTGATCCGATAGGTCTGTGGAAGTACACCGAGTCAAAATAGACCACGAGGAAAATGTGCCTCAAACTAGAGCCCATACAGCTTAGGCACCTATGGAAGTTAGCAGTTCCTCCTTTCTAAAGAGGTGAAACAGGACGTTGATAGAGATCGACCTGGAAACAGTTTACCGCAAATGACTCCCACACATTTAGAGTCAGAGTTAGAGCCTTAGAGTGCGTCACAAGCTCCGCAGGAAGAGGTAGAATCATAGTCTTTGGCCAGCCCCAGATAATTTGCTTCAGGGATGAAAGAGATCTACGATAAGGAGTTAGAGTCAAAAGTAAGGGAAAACTGGTTAGACAGTTCAACAAGGAGTCCAGGATGAATGACTCCGAGTTGGATAGGGTACCAAGTTAGATGCCAAGATAGACAAACATGATCTATAATGGATCATAAAATAGTAAGGTAATTATGCCTTTTACTTGGTTCGTGATTTTTATGCGACCTACCTTGACACACTTCTCTGAGACCTGCTAAAGAATAAGAAGGCTATTGAGTTGCCTAGATTATGAGTGGTTTCGGTCAGGGATCAGAGAGTTGACATTTCTTAGGAGACAATCTGATAGTATTCAGTTTGGGCCCAACTATAGTGTCTATTATTCAACCATAGAGTATGATGGTTAAACTTTCACATTGAGTAAAGCGGTGAATGAGAAATACGTTGGGTCAAAATCGAGCTGCTGCAGTGGTTTGCCATCTAGATATGTGAAGAGGGTTTTAAGCTAACGTGGATCACAAACTCTACTGATCCGATAGTGAAAGCCCACCTCTCTTTCTGAGCTAAGTTTTAGAGGTCGATTATCAGTTGGCGTATCTAGCCCACTTTCATGGATAATGTGATCACCCTAAAGATAACCGTTCTATTAGCCAGCATCATAGTTGGCTATGATATTGATTGGGCCCAAATTATCTCTGAGTAGATTAATGAGTTTGTCATTTGGACGAGAACCTCACTGTCATTCCCTGTTTTGATCCACTATTTGTGCAGTGCAGTAGGTGTTCGTGTTGATCTGCAATAGGACCCGCATATAGAGGTAACACGTACCATGGATCCCATCCTGAACAACGCTGATGAGAACCAGGTGGCCCTAACCTAAGCAAATTCTCTGGCCATCTTAGATCTATTCCCCATTGAGCCTCAGACTCGGGCGACGACTCCAGCCACCACTGGTACTACTCCAGCTACTGTAGAGCCTTCCCCAAAAATTGAGATTGAGTTGACGCCATCATTCATTAATCCCACACCAGCACCATCTACTATGCAGGTTGATTCTCTTATATCTACTATTGCTTTTCAGGAACTGGTACGCTGGATAGCTACAACAGCGTTCAGGCTGTAGACTTTAGTAGGCCAGGTCAGGCCATAGGTCCGCCAGACCATATGGGACTTAGAGGATAGGGAAAAGGCATTCGCCCATGATTTGATAGATCATAGGGTTAGAGCGGTGGATGCCCGAGTAGATGCCTTTGAGGAGAGAGTCCAGAGGAGGCTTGAGGGTGCTTGGCCTAATGATATGGGCGTAGTGATAGGGGAGTTGGCCAAGTTTAAGTCAACTTGTTGCAGGCACTAGCAGCCCCTATTGTAGTCCCAGATGTGGCACCGGCGGGTGATGAGGTTTTTGATGGCTAGTTGACCGCCCGCATGTCTAGGTAAGAGGCCCCTCGAGACTGATGATCTAGAGATAAGCGGAAAATGGCCAAGAATTGATGACCCTACAGTGCTAGAAGAGGAGTTGATACCAGAGGCGGTGGTGCAGGAGTCGCTACTTATGGTGATTATACAGAGAGACCAGGAGCAACTGACTACACATGGAGAGGGTCGCTCACTTGCAGCTACAACCCAGATTATTGAGGAGGAGTTCGTGGCTCAAGACCCTATTGACCAGACAGATACTGGTGCTTGAGAACCATGATGTTTTATTTTTTGACCCTAATCCTTACTTTTTATTTATGGATATATTGCTCTTTTTGTTAGACAATATTTTATTTATATTGATGTTGGATATGTTTAAATATTTTGTGTTGAATGTTATTTTTACAATTCTTTTAGACATTTGTTTTTCAAATGTATGTTTTTAGTATATATATATATTAGTTACTTGATTTTAGTATATGTCTTTACTTTGAGGACAAACTATTCTCTTTTGGTGGGGCGTGGGATGTTATGGATTAAGGTGAAGTCTGAGTAGCCTTGAGTCCATAACTTCCCCTATTTTTAATCCCAAGGTTTTATTGCCATGTCTCTTTATCCTTATGAATGTTTTAATTTTCTTTTGAACCGGAATGTCTAGGTAGTGTAGATAATTTCTAGATACATAGTAGTGTTATCCTTTTGCATATACATAGTCTTTAAATGCTTTTTAAATTTTGATGAAAATTTTGTACACTTGAAATTTATAAGATTGTTGGTTATTGGTGCAATTGTGCATATTGATTATCTGGTGATGTTTGTTCTGATAATGAAAAGGTAAGTTGAGGCTTGAAGCATGACCTGTGAATCTATAGTTGATTGTGTGTGCAATGCCATGTGTGTTGTGAGCTTATTTTGCCACATTCATGTATCACATATGAACTCAAAACTTGCCTTATTACTCTAAGATTAATTTGGTGATGTGGTTGATTTGGAAGGGATCTTAGGCCTTCTTCTTCTAGTGAGCCCACTTTTTTCTAGCTGACCTACCAAATGTGTTAGTGGACTCCTTGTTCCAAATGCTTCAGCCTCTCATGCACTCATTCTTTCTTGATACCTAGCTAGCTTAGCCTTGTGTTATGAAATACCTTGATATTTACCTTGGTCTATGCTTGGACATGTGAACCTTGATTGAGGCTGAAAGTCTAAGTTGAGGGTGGCTACAAATGGTGGCCTTGGTTTGGGGAATAGATATTGTGTACTTCAACTCAGGTGTAACACTCCAACTTTTTTTAAGCTAAGATGGAGTCATCCTTCATATGATATAGGATTTTAATTGAGGATTCATAATTGGGCATAGATGTTAAAGTCAATTTCTTAGTATATGAATATAATTAAAGCTGATTTGAAGTCGTAATTCTTATGTATCATTTTATAAAAGTTAGGTGAACCAATGACTTATAAGTTATATATA